>PVJC01028237.1:0-22727 GCA_004026665.1 Murina feae
GGGCCCCTAGTATTAGATAAGTCTGTTTTGTGTACTATCCTACACTTTTTCTGTTTGTCTTCAGACTCCCTTAAGCCCACTTAACAGCTTCAGAAAATGAGACTGCAAAAGTGTCCTTTTGTCTATCTATAGCCAAGCAGGAATCCACGAGGGCTGGCCATCATGAGGCCTCCATGGTTGTATTAGAAGTGGCTTTGAAGAATTTAAGTAGTTATGTGTCCTTATTTTAGTGCAGAAAGGACCATCAACCTGACATGAGTGGGAGTAACATACACAATGAAAAATGAGTGTATCTCTAGGACATTTTCTGTACTCACGTCTTTTGGGCTTTTCATATAATAAAGTATCAATACTCCTAAAAGGCCAATAGATGTGGATTAGTGTTGGCTGCTCTCCTCAGAGATTTGTGCTTACAGATTTAATATTAAAACAGTTCTATTTTCCCTGCTATTTGAAAGTAAGAAAGTTCCTAGGAAACCTTTTGTAAGCTGAAAGGGAGCAAAATAAGGATATCCCTTGCTTTTCAAAAATTTGCTTTATGTCACTTTACTTGAGTACCTATTTTTGTTAACCTAAAGAAATCTGAAGAGGATTTTTGCTTTTACAAATAAAGCTGTTACCATAATAATGTAGGTCTTGCCCTAGCCGGTTTGGCTCAGTGGATAGAGTGTCGGCCTTCGGACTAAAGGGTCCCAGGTTCAATTCCGGTCAAGGGCACATGCCTGGGTTGTGGGCTCCATCCCCAGTGAGGGTGTAAAGGAGGCAGCCAACCAATGATTCTCTCTCATCATTGATGTTTCTCTCTCTCTCCCCCTCTCCCTTCCTCTCTGAAATCAATAAAAATATATTTAAAAAAATAATGTAGGTCTTTTGTGAACTTTCAGAAAGCAGAGGATACTTGCATTGACAGGTGAATTCCTTCATCTTAATTTTTGCTTCATTAAACGCATCATAATTATGTTGGAGACAGTATAGCGTGCAGTGGTTAAGATCACGGACTGTGGCCAGACTGGTGTGGTTCTGTGGTTGAGCATTGACCTATGAACCAGGAGGTCACAGTTCAATTTCAGGTCAGGGTACATGCCAGGATTGCAGGCTCGATCTTCAATGGCAGGGGCGTGAAGATAAATAAAATAAATAAATAAATAAATAAGGCACAGGCTATGGAGCAAAACTGTTGGATTTAGAATTCTGACTCTGATACTTAATTAGCTGTGTGACCTTGGGAAATATACATAATATTCTGTTTTTGTATGTATTACATCGCTTAGTTTTTATGTCACATATAAAAAATAAGTCTATTTTGAGGCAAAACAGGAATTTGTACTTTGGAGTGCTAAACATACTGTAAAGAAAAATACCAACTATACCACTATTAGCTCATCCCTGCTCCAACAATAAAAATTGTATTGCTTCTGAAAGGTCCATTAGTGACTCTAGTTTTTAACAACTACGAATTTTAAGGAAAAAATTTTTAACATGTTTTTATTGATTTCAGAGAGGGAGAGAGAGGGAGAGAGAGAGATAGAAACATCAATGATTAGAGAGAATCATTGACTGGCTGCTTCTTGCACGCCCCCTCCTGGGGACCGAGTCCACAACGTGGGCATGTGCCGTTGATCGGACTGGGAACCAGGGAACCTTCAGGACAAAATTCAATGCTCTATCCCCGGAGTCAAACTGGCTAGAGCAATTTTAAGAAATTTTTAATAATTCCTTAACTTTACAGCTTTAGAAACAAGACTGTGAAGTAATGAGTTTTTTTAGAGGAGCCTCATGTGGCTGATACTTTAAATGTCTTTAGACAATATACTAGTAAATTGCTATGTGTACCTCCCTATCATACATATAAAATAATCTAAAATGTCAAATTCCCACCTACTATAAACTATCCTGTATGATAAAGATGTAATATGCAAATGGTCATTACGCCATGAAGGGTAATGACCTACCACATAATGACCGGATCACAGATCAGCAGGAGGGTGGGTCAGCAAGCTAGAAGCGGGCAGCAGAGAGCTACAGGAGGGGGCAGGGCAGCAAGCTATGGGGGTCGGGAGAACTACAGGAGGGCAGCAGCAAGCTATTGGCGCACGAATTTGTGTGCAGGACTAGTGTCATAAAAAAATACTTGGTTCATCAACATCTTAATAAATATGCTTAACTATTTAAACCAAAGGGAAAAAAGAAAAAGAAAAAACAGCGTAGTTATTTCCAAGAGGAAACTGATTTTTGTATACCATTCACCATCATAAGTTTTTCCTAAAGGAGTACTTACTATGAAAAACATGAATACATTACTGAACTGTCTATTCTTCATTTTGGAGTCAAGAAAATAGATGTTGCAGCTGCCTTGATTTTTATAAGGAATAAATCAGCAATCACTAAACAAAATATGGAAGGGTACTGGCTAATAGGTCAGTGTGTAGTCACTAAAAGAACAAACAAGCAACCCAAATCCCAGGAACAACAGGTCTATTAGGAATCCCTGCCAAAATTTTAGAAAAGACTCCCCAACCATTTGCTCTAGAAAAGAAAGACTTTTTTGTTCACTGTAGGCTCTGTTGTATGATTTTTATTGCTGACCTCTTTGGTTTAGTCAGCCTGGCAAATGTAGAAATGTTAATATTACACAAATAAAAATCATAAAAATATGATAGTCTAACACCAAATAAATGTATTTCTAGAGGTACGGAAGAAATCCAGTTTGCATGTAAAAGCTGTCTGAGCTATGCTTTAATATCAGTACATTAAATGATGAAAATGGGTAAGAATATTAGTAAGTTACTGTTCAGTTATCTTTCACTAAGAAATAAACACTACCTGTTGCAGTAGTCAACCACAGACTCCCTTGTTGTAAATAAAGCTTCCTCTCCTTTCTTGGCCTTTGCCCACTTTGAATCCAAAAGGCAATCCACTGCTTTTGAAGCTAAAGAAGAAATTTATTATTTTAAATTTAGTATACATAGAAATTTATGTCTACCTAAATAATATTTTCTAAGGCAAATTTCAACACAATGGCACCAGAAAATAAAACCAAATTCAATAGAAAATTTAAGTCTGGCATGATCACAATAAACAGTTCCTCAAAACCTCAATTTGTGAAGCATATCAGTAAGTATCTTTTAAAAGCAATGCTGGGAAATAAATTACATTTTAAAACATTAAGACAAGATAAATTAATGGGAAAATATTCTAAACAAAAAATTCAAAATAAATATAAATATCTATTATCAAATAATTACAATGAAATGTAGGCTAAAGAAAACAAAAAATCTTTCTCTCCCCCAGTAACAAATTCTGTCATTATGCTTTTAACTGTAACCCACTGAGGAATATGTTCTGAACAAGCTAATGCCAGAAGCAGCTGAATATATTAGTTCTGAAGCGAAGAGCACATCGATTTTTCTAAACTCTTAATGTATATAAAAATTAATCATTAAGAAAGGCAAGTAAATTTTCTATAAATAGCAATTCAATCTTAATGGATCAAAGAGGCAAACTTAACTACTGTTTATAAGCTATGGGACTATGTTATAGATAACATTAGTTTACAATAAGGGTGTTGGATTATGTGAAGATCTAAAGCTCCTAAATTGGTTCCAACAGGATTTGCTTCACACTGAATTCTACTCCAGAGTTTTACAAAAGGATTATCTTTAAGTACATGACTATTTGAACAAAAGGTAGTATTCATACTGAAAATAAGTTCTATTTAAAAGATTTCCAAGAAGTGTTATTACAAAGTACTTTCTCTTATCTTATTGATAGTTTCAATCATAAAAGAAAAGGACAATCAATTGTCATCACCCAGCTTCCCTAATCACACTTGGAAAACACTTTTAAAACCTCTACATATTCCAAATTTAGGTATCTTCATAAGCTATAACACTAATATATACACTGATATAACCCTACCAATAAAATAATCAACCCGATGACCCATCATATTGGTAGATTTTGTTGGACAGTTGAATCGAAGATACTTGGCTACAGCCTTCTCTTCTTTAGATGGCTCACCAACTTCCTGCAAAGTAAGAATATTAATTTAATGTAATCATTTACTTAAGAAATTCATGTCCTAAAGAATAACTTAAAGATATGTTCTGAAAATCTTTTAAAGGGAAAACAGGGCTTTCTTTCAAACTTTCTCTGGAGTAGATGTGATAATCCATACAAGACAGGATGGAGAATTTTTAAAATTACATGTCTTTCAAATACTAGTTGATAGAGCCAAAACCTGACTGCCTCTTGGCCTCAGCTACAGGCATTTATTTTGAGTTGTTTTTCCAGTATGGTAACTACATTGTACCAGTTCACCTTCACTCTCGCCTGGTCTCTTTTTATAAGCCACAAAGCAATAATTCAAAAGGTTAAGCGGTTGCTAATAGTGAATGCCCAAATGTCAAAGTAAGTAGAAACAGGTGCCATAAATAAATATTAAATAACAACCAAAGCCATGTACTCTGAACAATGGACAACAGATCTTAGAGCAGTTCTCAGATTAACCAAAGATGGCTGTCCCAGGGTGGTAGCCATAAGAATTATCTGAGGTCTGAGACGCTGAAGATTTGTACTCCCTTCCCTTTCCTCTTGTGATTCCAAATCCCAGATACTGTCTGGGACTCCTTTCCCACCTTGTCTTGCTTCTTTTTTTCTCTTTTAGGTGTAAAGCAAAAATAAAAACGCAATAGATAAGTTACACTCTTATTTGAAGAACTGTTTGTGGAAATATATGGAGAGTTTTGGAAAGGCTGCTTTAATCCTTCCCCCTTTTCTTTCTTCCATTTCTTCCTCTAAATGTTCTCTTACTTTCTTGTTTATCATTCCCCATCTTCCATTTATTTCCTTACAATCTTAACTACTTCTTTGATAATTCCTTCTGTGTACTTATTCTCCCTAAACATATACTGAAGAAAATGAAGGCAGTCTACGTTTGTATCATATATCTCAACTTTTAGAAGTTGTCTTATTGCTGTAAGCTATTGAAACAAAAGTAGTCTTTAATTACATGTTTAACCATAATACATAAAGCACACAAACAATATTTCTACAATATATAATCTAAATGTGACTAATTTCAGGAAAGTCTGTTTCTAAATGAATAAAGAGGCAAATAATAGTAGAGAATTATTTGCTAAGAATCTAGGATGTTGAGAATAATTAATGCTAAAGATACCTACATTTCAGGTAAGACATTCTACTAACATGAAATAGAAAAAAATAAACTACCTAAACCATCTGTTTTTTGAGTGAGTTTTCCCACATATGACAGATAAGACTGAATTCAGCTATGTTTGATGATGCTAAGGAACAAGTAACAAACCAAGGTTTCAGCTTTAATTTTATCCTGGGGAGGGGTGACTTGTTAGATGAAGTAAAAGCCTGTGTGTGCTCTGGTTGAGCCACCTGGCAGCTACTTCTCATATTTCTTCCTTTGAATTTCCCAGCTCTACTTCCAGAAGCCCAACTGACGGTGTATGATTCTTATACTCTGTTACTGCCCCATTTGTGGGTATAATTTGTGTCAATAAAAAATTAAAAGCCCAAACAATTCAATACAAATAAAGATTATAGCACAACCCAAATATTTATATAACTACAAAGCCTTTAGCTTTATATATAAAAATATGTATTACAGAAAAATAAAATCTTTAAGATACTTCAAATTCAAAATCTAACACTCCAAGCTCACTAACATCTCTAAGGTTCATAATGACTTGGTTTGAAGCCTAGTCACAAAATACATTTCTGACATGCTAAACAATGAAAATTCTATACTTCAGTTTTTGAAATCATACTAAAATATACTAACATGTTAGTTTCATATGTTAAATGATAGTACTTAATTATGCCTGTGTAATACACTGCACTTTCAGAAGTCTCAATGATTAGTAATTAATATCCTGTATATTTGTGATACAATAAAAAAGTAATATTATAAATAGTTGAAAATAATATTATAATTGGCTTATAAAAATTCTATTTTATAATCATATCCATATATGCTCATTTCCCCCCTAATTTGATATATCTGTTGCAAATTTAAAGGTTTATCTAATTAACTGATAAGTTGTTACAGGGATATGCTTAATTAAAAATTATTGTGGGAGAGATGTGTTAATAAACAAAAATCATTCAAATACAGAGTGTTTACCCTATATTATCTTTGAGTGCTACACTTAATGCCAAAATTCTATAAAGCATGATACCAATACTTTATTACAACTATCCAAAACAGCAATTATTACTTTTCAAAATAAGTGGTAGGAAAACATCTATGAAAGACCTCTTGGGAGAGGGAGCTTGATTTTGAAAAAAGAACAATTTTGGGGTAAGTTGAACAGACAGCATAAACATTATGGCTGAGAATGAGCACAAAATTTGGCTCCAAACAGAAACAAGTTAGGAAGCATTGTGAGACTAAGTACGCAAGTGTTAGTTAGTAAGCAGAACAGGGTTAAAGATTCTTCCTGACAGTTTGAGAAATTTCAACTAGTTAGTATTCAAGTAAAACATGATGTGATATTTGGCTAGGAATGAGAAGAATTGTGGACATTTGAAACATTTCAAATGTGGAGCAGATAGGAGTCAATGACATAGGATGAATGAAATGGCTGAATCAAAGATGTCAGACCTCTAATTTGATCAACTGAAAGTACAGTTTTCCAGTAACAGAAATTTGGGAGGAAGGTGATTCTGGGGGAAAAACGATCATATCAACTTTAGGCATGACAAGTCTACACCCCTGCTAACAATTAAACTATTTACTGAGCACAGGCATAAATGCATTAATCTACTGATTGTTGTTGGAGGCATCAACATG
This sequence comes from Murina feae, assembly GCA_004026665.1. Classification (NCBI taxonomy): domain Eukaryota; kingdom Metazoa; phylum Chordata; class Mammalia; order Chiroptera; family Vespertilionidae; genus Murina; species Murina feae. The sequence goes on from PVJC01028237.1 coordinate 6,827, forward strand.
TAAAATCTCATATTAAGATACACAAGAAACTGAAAAGTCCATTCTAGTTTTATACAATAGGGAATCCGGTACTACATGAATTCACAACATTTTTAAACCTCACTTTAACAATTAACTTAAAGTTCACCAAAGTAATTTCCACACTGCAAAACAGATTTAAGTACAGTTGACCCTTGTACAATGCTAGGGTTAGGGTAGCAGAACTCCCATGCAATTGAAAATCCGTATATAATTTTTGACTAACCCAAAATTTTACAGTCGTCCCATGGCATCCATGGGGGATTGGTTTCAGAAAACCCAAACGGATACCAAAATCCCTGCATGCTCAAGTTCTGTATATTAAATGGCACAGGTCATTAAATGCATACAGTCAAAACTGTGGATCCACTGGTTGAATCCACACAAGTGAAATCCATTTATTGAAAAAGATTTGCGTATAAGTGGACCCACACAATTCAAATCCATGTTTCTTTTAAAGAGTCAGCTGTAATATATTTTCATTCATTTCCCCTCCTTAATAAAGCAACAACGAACTACTAAGCAACAATGAACAGATCAGACCCAGAAAATATGAATTTGGATAATTTCTCCCAACTAGACACAGTTACTTATCCATTTATACTTAAAGTATCTGTATCTTCCCTTGAAACCATAACTAGTGAATTCTATCAAGATATTGGTTTAACAGAACTGACACCTTCCTTGCTCCTTGAAGTTCAAATTCTAAAAGTTTCTATTTTCCTTTGTGAATTATGAAATAAATGTTCCTTATATCACAAACTAGAGGCCCAGTGCACAAAAATTTGCGCACTGGGGCGGGGGGTGTCCCTCAGCCCAGCCTGTGCCCCTCTCGCAGTTTGGGAACCCTCAGGGGATGTCCATTTGCTGGCTTAGGCCTGCTCCCCAGGCCATCGGGCCTAAGCTGGCAGTCAGACATCCCTCTGGCAGCCTGGGGGCCTTGGGGGGTGTCCACTTGCCAGCGGGGAGCAGGCCTAAGCTGCAGTCAGATATCCCTAGCGCTGCTGAGGAGGCAGGAGAGGCTCCTACCACCACCGCTGTTCTGGCAGCCATCAGCCTGGGTTATGGCTGAGCAGAGCTCCCCCTGTGGGAGTGCAATGACCACCAGGGGGCAGCTCCTGCATTGAGCATCTGCCCCCTGGTGGCCAGTGTGTGTCATAGTGACCAGTCATTCCCAGTTGTTCTGCTATTAGGGTCAATTTGCATATTATCCTTTTATTATATAGGATACCCTTTTATTATATAGGATAAGTTATATGTATTATAGGTTGTCTTTAATGAAAGTATAGAATTTGTGCCACCTGCTAAGGCTTTGAAGCCAGAAAGACTGAATGTTATGTAAGAGTGCCAAGGGAACCTGACCATGGGGACATGACCATGCGAAGCTGGTAATACAGAAGATCCTGCCATGGAGTCTTCACTCTCACTGCTCCCCTACTGCAGCCTGAGAGTATAAAAAGTCTTATCCTCTTCCTGTTTATGTACTAGACTACAGCAGGACCCACTAATAAGAGAAACCAACTCATCAACCCTCAAATGAAAAAAACTTTATATAACTAATGAATGAGCTCAAATGTCTTAGAATGAGAAAGTGAAGAATCAATGTTTTGAGGCTGGACTACCACCTTTGCACTCAAATACCAAGATGCTAGCTGATGCAACTTACAATCCAAAATTATATAAACTGAAAGTTTGATTAGAACACTCTCAAGTTATTTAACAAATACTATTTTTACTTTGGACTACATCAACACTCAAATACTATAATGAGACAGGATTTAAGAACTTAAGATAACCTTTTTGAGAAAAGAAAAAAAATAGATCAAGTCAGTAAGTCTCAGGCTTCATTCAATCTTGTAGTTTTAATTTAGAAGAATTTTAAAAATTGCTAGTCAATAGAAATCAACTGAATTGAACTGTCGTGTGAATTGAGCAAAAAAAGAAAAAGGTTAGTTCACAAACTGAATTTGTATCTCCAGAGAAGTACTATTGGTGAAGCCCTAGCTGGTTTGGCTCACTGGATAGAGCATTGGCCTGGGGACTAAAGGGTCCCAGGTTCGATTCCAGTCAAGGGCTTGTGCCTAGGTTGTGGGCACATCCCCAGTAGGGGGTGTGCAGGAGGCAGCTTTTAATCGATGCCTCTTTCTCATCGATGTTTCTGGCTCTCTATCACTCTCCTTGCCTCTCTGTAAAAAATCAATAAAATATTTAAAAAAATATTGGCGAAAATGCAAATAGGGTTAACAATAAAATCTGAAAGCTGTAGGGGACCTTAGATAAATCATTTGCTTAAAGTCACACTGCACATTACTAATGAAGTCTGGCAAGTCTCTGTATCTTACTCTGACAGTGCCCTTCTGTAAACTCGCTTTGCTTCACTCCTATTGTAAGCCCTCTATTAAACTTCTGGGGATAGTTCTCACTTAGGACTTGCTCCCTGGGTTTCTTCTTTCTTCAGAAAGCCCCAGGGAGTCCTAAACTTTCTCTTTTCTGAAATTAAGACTACTGGCCCAAGATAAGGCAGAATTTTATTGCCGGGGACAGTTAGTGCAACCAAATTAACTGAGATGCAGGTGATAAAAGTTCTAAGAATTAGTAAACCATTTAATTTTCCAAAACTCAACTAGATACTTTACATAAGCAGAATATTAATTGGGGTAATTCTCTTAGTAGCATGGGCAAGTCATGTTAAGTAGGTTATACAATTTAATATAAAGATTTCAGGATTAAAGTATTTCAAAACAATTTATTCTTATTTTATCAATGGTGAGTGGAAAGAATATTCAACTGAGAATTAAAAGACTTGGTCTAAGTCTGGTTTTACTACCTTGATGAGTGATCCTGGGTCAAGTCACATAACCTCACCGAGCCTGTTTATCTGTAAAATGAGTATAATGGTTTAGGGCATTAAGTTGTATACCTAGTAATAATATTTTTTATTGAGGTCCTAAAAATAGCTTAAAGGACAATGGGATGTAGGGGTGACCGTAGTGAGGTACTTAAGTGATAGGGCTCTGGGGCCACCACTTTGCTTTTATATAATAACCACATTTGTGCAAGAGGATTCCAAACAAATCCTATTATTTGAAAATTCTTTTGAACTCTAAAATTTCATGGTACAGTACTAGGATTCTAAATCAACCTTTCTAGTAAGTGGCACTTTCTGTTAACCTGTATGCACTTATTGTATGTTCTTAAAAATTTACATAATTGCATTAAGAAACAATTATTTTTAAATGTTTCATCAATTTAGATTGAGATCACTTTCATTTGAGAATCTCAATCATTAAAAATTTTCTAATATAATGTCAGTGAATATGTGCAGCTTGCTTCTGGTTTTCAGTGACTTTGTAAAGTGAGTCCAAGAAGAAAATGTGACAAAATAGCCCCCTTACTTCCAACTTTGATGGGATACAGAATCTGAAATTACGCTACACTAGAAAAAAGCAAATGAATTAGCTACTTTTTAAAAACCCTGAACTTATCTATATCAGTCATTCCCCATGTACAAATTACAATTCACCACTAAATCTATTAAACATAAAAATCTTTTCTAAACAGAAAACATCAAGTAACAAACAACAGGAAACTCAGTGGATATTACGGACCTTTTTGCCCAAAAGTCTTACAATAGAATCTTTTCTGTAACTTAAACTCTGAACATTGTCACTACATTTGATCTTTTTGTCTCAAGTGATGCCAATAGTATAGTTTCTGAGTCTCTGGGATAAATAAGAAATGGTATAAGATATTGTCTACTCTAATTTGTTAAGACTGTAAAGTAGTCTTCCACGTAGCACTCCCAAGATCTTCACAACATTCTAGCACAGCTATACAGAAAACTATGAAAAAAATTAGTTGGATTTAGCAGCATGCCAAGCTGATTTTTAACCATGAGATCCTCACATACTTATCTGATCTTCAAATACACAATAGGAAGTAAAAACCTCTATGACATACAACCTAATGGTTTACTTAATGATCGGCAGTTCATCTTTCTTCAGCACATCAGATGACTTAACAAAAACCAAAACACGCTATCATAACCCTTCATACTTGGGAAGAGAGGGCAGGAAGGAGTTCTGTGCCACGCACTCTTTTAATGTATTTTTTCACAACCATCCTATGAGGTTCCTTTTTTTTTTTTAAGGTACATATTCCTTTTTACAGATTTGGAAATTGAGGTAAAAAGTTAAGTAACTTGCCCAAAGTTACAAGGCTAACAGTTTGTGAAACGGGTACAAACGGGCAGTCTGGCTCAAGTTTTAGTTCCTTAGCCACTAACCACTACAATACAGCTTCTTAAGTCTACCTTTCTGTTTAATATAAAAATCACAATGGAAATAGAGCAGTTTTCAAAAAGGGAATTAAGATCACTTTTACAATAGCTGGCATAGTAAATACCATGTTTATGAGAAGGCATAAAAGGCTGCATACGTGCAAAGAGGAGGAGCCTAGTGTGCCCGAACTTCACAAATCCGCGACAAATGCTAATAAAAACCTTACGTATTTATACCTGATCAATAACACTCAATTCTGAAAGACCACCGGTAGTATCATTAGAAACCTCCTCCATGATAACCGGAAGCCTTGGCTGTCCCGACCTGCCTGCACCCGGGAGCACTGCTGAGGGTCCCCTTCCGCACTGCTGCCCAACTCCCCAATCCCAGCGTGTCCAGGAGAATTCTGACTTGCGTCAGGCTCAGGCCACCTGCGATGTAGGCCAACGAAGCGATGGTTTATTTTTATAAATGGGGGGAATAAAACGCTGGGCAGAAAAAGTCATCCCAAGCGATGCAACAGGAAGGAACAGGAAGCCCACAGGTGTAACAAGCTGGAATTGGGACGTTCGCAATTTACAACATACTATCCATTCAATGGGTACCAAGCGGTTCTCAATCTGGGGGCCGCGACCCCGTGCGCGGCCCAAGGACCCTTTCACAGGGGGTCGCCTAAGGCCGTCCTGCATATCAGATGTTTACCTTCATAACAGTAGCAACATCAGAGTGAGGAAGTGGCAACGGAAATAATCGTATGGTTGGGGGTCACCACGGGAGGGACTGCGTTTAAAGGGCCAGCAGGTGGAGAGCCACTGACGGTGACACAGGAAGGTTTCTGGGCGCTGGAGCTGATGGGCCGAGGCACATCCCGCGCCTACGAGGCGCCGCATACCGAATCCTCCCGGTGAAGAGCAACAACAACAGGAAGTGTGCGTGTGTGTGTGTGTGTGTGTGGGGGGGGTCCGCAGGGATGAAACGCCCGGGTGACACGCGCACCGGAGGGAGGGAGGGAGGGATGCTATGCAGGCTGCGGGGATGACACACGGAAGGGTTCCGGGCGCGACCGGCTGGCCGCAGGCCCCACAGGGTTGTGTTTGTTGACACGGCGCCGCCGGGAAGAAAGCCGGGGAGCACAGCTGGATCCCAAATGAGAACCTCCGAGGAGGAAAGGGAGGGCGAACGCCCCCGAACCGCTGGGAAGGAGGTGGGCGCCCGGGCCCGGGGCAGCTGCCCGAGCCCGGGCGACACCCCGCCTCCACCCCCCAGCCCTGTCTGCGCACAAAGAAGCGGCTGCTGCGGGCCAGCCTCCTGCTGCCGGTCCCTCACGGCCGTGGCCCTCCGCTCGCGGCGGGGAAGGGAGGAGCGGAGCCCCGGGAGGAGGCTGCACCCACTCCCGGCGCGGCGCCCCCTGCCTTCCGTGCCGCCCGGCCCCTCAGCCTCCGTCCCCGCCGTCGCCAACACCGCCTGCCCCCGGGTCCCTCACAACCACGCAGCCCCCGCCCCGCCTGGCCGTGCGCTCAGCTCGCCCTCCCGGGAGGCTGCCCCCGCTTCTCCCACTCCCGAGCGTCCGGAAGCCCCCCGCCCCGAGACTCGGCTTTGCTACCTGGACCCGCTTCTTGTGTCGCCTGCGTTCCGCCATGTTGGCCGCTCCGCCCGGTTCCCTCTGACGTGGAGCGAGGAGGGGGCGGTGGAAACCTCGCGAGAGCCCTCCGCGGGGCCCGTTATGTAAGCCGCGGGCCGGGGGGCCCCGCCGGGGGGAAGGCGGGCGGGCGAGGGGCCCGGACTGACCGGCCCCGCGGGCCTGGCGGCGCCCTCTCCCGCCTCCCTCTCCCCGCCTCCCTCGGCGCCTTGGGCGGCGGGAACGGAGGTCGCTGGGACCCGGAGCAGAAGGAGGAGGGGGCCGAGAGCGGGAGGGCTGTCCGGCCGCCTGAGCGTCGGCGTCGCCCGGGAAGCCGCTCAAATACAGGTTCCCGGGCCCCGCCCCTCGGGTCAGGGCGTTTGCGGCGGCGCCGTCCGCGGAGCGAGTTACGGAGACCTGCGGCTCTAGCTACCTTCCCGGCAGCCCTGGCCCACGCATCCCCCCCCCGGCAAAGCCTCCTGACCCCATTTTAGAGATGGGAAGGCCGAGGCCGAGGACCGGCGACCGGAGCGGAGTCCTCCGAGGCTCCACGGTTGGTCGCTGGCGGAGCGGAGACCTGAGCCAGTGCTGCTCCACACGGCAGACGGGTCGTTGGGCTCGTGTGAAACCAGCCTGGGCTGCTCCATTCTGGGTCCCGTGTCGGTTCTGGAAAGTCACCTGTAGGATGCAAGAGTCGGGACCTAGAGCGGTGGGAGCCGCCCGCAAGATGAATGGGAGGAAGGCGCGGCGAGGGAAGAAGACGGGGGCTCACGCTGGTGAATTACTATTGCGAATAGCTATTTTTTTTAGACACCCACACCAAGGACAATGGGCTTAGAGTGCTAGTGAGTGTTTAGAAATTCTCATGGCTTTATGGAGATTTTAAGGCACTTTTCATTATAGGAAACTGCGAGAATACAGAAAAGTAAGAGGAAGAAAACAAAACATCCCAAATTCTGCCGCTCAAAGAGAGGAGCATTTTAGTTTGTTTCCTTTTAGCATTGATTCCTACTTTGTGTGTGTTTGTTTTTAAATTTATACATTTTCCTCTTTCCCCTGTATGTGTAATATGGTAGCCTTTTTTTTTTTTTCACTTTATGTTCAGTTGCAAGCACTTACGTCATTACAAAATTCTTCAAGTAGCGGCATCTTTTTATAAAGTAAGGTAGCGAAAGTTCTGTTTTGGGCCTGTGCACTGCTGCACGCACTGGGGACAGGACCAGCCAGCCATTCAGTTCCTTTCCCCTCTGTAATGTATTTGGGGGGGGTGGGGAGTGCTGATTCTTAACAATTAACCCAAAACATAATGTAGATTATGAAATGTCTGTTTCCTTCAGGCCCCCTTCCCATCCAAAATGATGGATCTGTCTTGTACATCAGAGAGCTGGTTTATAAGAGAAAATGTTGTGTTTAATAGATAGTGCCTAGAACTATGATGGGAACAAAAGTCCTTTGTAGACAATTACTGCCTCTCAAGCTACTGCTCTACCACTTTTTTCTTCCAAAGAGCTTTAATTTACTGTCCTCATGATCTAATTGACATATACTTCTTAGACGACAACAATTTGGTTTCTACCTCCACCATCTATAATAATAGAAGAGTAATATGCTAATTAGACTGGACAGCCCTGTGACCTTCTGGACGTCATTCCAGATGTCCTCCCGGAAAAAGCCGCCCCCGCAGGGGCTGGGCGGTTAGGGATGATCAGGCAGGCAGGTGAGCAGTTAGGGGTGATGAGGCAGGCAGGCGAGCGTTTAGGAGCCAGTGCTCCCAGATTGCGAGAGGGATGTCCCACTGTCGGGATCAGGCCTGAACCAGCAGTCAGACATCCCCGAGGGGTCCTGGGTTGGGAGAGGGTGCCAAGCACTCTTTTAATGTATTTTTTCACAACCATCCTATGAGGTTCCTTTTATTTTTTTAAGGTACATATTCCTTTTTACAGATTTGGAAATTGAGGGACTCCCCCGCTCCCCACCCCCATGCACGAATTTCATGCACCAGAGCTCTAGTTCCTTAATAATTCCCATCAAATCCAATAGCTTCTTTTTGGCTAGCATCTTAGTAAGCATTTGACAACATGGACTGTTCACTTCTTGCCTCCTTCTTCTTCCTTGGCGTTTATGATACCAAGCTCTTCCTTCCTGTTTGTTTCTTTTGGGCTCCTCTCTCCCCAGCTGTTACATGTTTCTGGTCGCCATGCTTCCTTGCTCAGCTTCTTCCCTTCTCTTTTCTCTGTGCATTCTGGGAATTCTCATTCATGCTTACAGCTTAATTCCAAAGTACTGCCTATATGTCTATTTCCAGCTGTGTTGTGGATAGCTCCTAAATGGCCAACTAGAGATCACCATTTTCCCCACAACACCTTCCCCTTTTATGTTATTTTAAAACTGATAACTGCATCATTGTTCACTCAGTTACTCATGATTAGAAACCTTGGAGGTATCTCAACCATGCTTCTCCGTCAAGGAGTCACCAGTCCTATTGATTTTACAGTTGAGATGTTTGGCATTCTGAGCTTCCTGGTCACTCCCACTGCCATCACTTTGATCAGGTCTTTATCCGTACCTGCCTGAACTGTCGTTGCAGGAGTCTCGTAACCATTCTTCCCAACTCTACACTCTACGCTTTAGATTACCTTCCATTCCCTTGTTTAACCACAGCCCCCACCCACCGTTACTCCCCAGCTGTGTACAGCAGCATTAAGGATGGCTAATGTTCTCACCCGAGTGCCAAATTTCTGGATCCTCCTTCCATTTACTATTTAAATAAAAATAATTCACACACTCTTCACAGAGCCCCATGTACTAGTATATCTCTGATGATGATGATGATGGTGGAGAGTTTCTCCTAGCCACTTCCTGCTCTGATTTTCCTTTGAATTGGAATATCATTCCTGTTATCCGACTTTTATTTCTTTCTTGAATGAGGAGTATTGCCCCTCTTTCTTTTTTCAAAGCAAAACCAGGGTTTCTAGATTTGGATATGGACATGGGAGAAAAATCCTAATATTTTTCCTCCTTTTATTGGCCTCGAATGAATTTCAGACAGCTCTTGTTCTCAAGTGCTAGCTCAATAATGCTGATTTCTTTGAAATAAAAAGGCCAGTAGGCCAGTAGATTTTGTGGAATGAATATTTTAACTTTTAGGTAATTAAATAATTTGGTAGAGACGGTGGTAATTATGGGTTAACCCCCATAATTCAATTGTATTTTTTCTTGTATACCTCTTGAAGAAATTACTAAAATACTGTGTAGCATTTTATATTCTTATGCGACATGTAAAATGTTTTGCTTCCCATGGCTCCCAATTATTTTCCAACATGTTGCTTCTGAGTTATGCAGGATTTCTCCCTTGATCCTGAAAATGAACTCACTGCATTTGAAGTTATACTAGTATATATTTTCAGACCAAACTGGGAAAAGTACTAGATTCCTTCCCTAACCTATACTTCCTAAGGAAAGGGATTTGGGGGTCTTGATTTTTAATCTGTCAAATGGAAAACTTTCCTCCTCTACCTGCCTTCCACCCAGGAATTGCTGATCTGAAAGGCCTTTGTATTTAGTGTGTGTCATAATAAAACAGCTTCCAGCAGAGGTCTGTTCATTTTGTTACAGGACAGACCAGGATCACCTAAATGTTTTCACATACAATTACTATTCTGACCTTCAACTTTTGGTAATGAAATAAATGCTGAGAGCATAGAATGTGCTTTTAAGAAATGCTTGAATAATCCGGCACATGACTACTCAACCACAAGGTTTGCTTGTCTAATCTTAACTTCAAGAGTAAAGATATTTCTTTTAATTAATATGTAATTTTTTACTCTGCCCACAAACCAATATTGTAATAAGTAAATTTTGCTCAGCCATAGCAAAATTTATTTTTAATTTTTTTCAACTATTAATTTTGACATACTTTCAGTTATGAGAAAGTTGCAACAAAATAGTATAAAGAGTTCCTATATAGTATTCTTCACTCAGTTTCTACAAATGTTATCTTCTGTTACCATAGCACCATTTTCAAAATAGGAAATTAACTTGGCAAAGTAATCTCCAGACCTTACTCAAATTTTATCATGTCCTGCTAATGTACTTTTTCTGCTCAGGATCCAACCCAAGATTTTGCATTGTATCTAATTTTCATTAGTATTTTTTAAAAATCTACCTTAGAGAGAGGAAGGGAAGGAGAGGAGAGAGAGAAAGAGAGCTAGAGTGAGAGAGAGAGAGAACGAGGGGGGGAGGGAGAGAGAGAAACATATATGTGAGAGAGAAATATCAATTGGTTGCCTCCTAAACACACCCTGACTGGGAATCTAACCTGACACCTTTTGTTATACAGGGATGATGCTCCAACCAGCCAATCAACCAAACTAATGAGCCACACTGGTCAAGGCTGGTTGATTAGTCTTTTTAAAAATATATATATTTATTGATTTTTACAGAGAGGGAGGGAGAGGAATAGAGACTTAGAAACATTAATGAGAGAGAAACATCGATCAGCTGCCTCCTGCACACTTCCTGCTGGGGATGTGCCTGCAACCAAAGTTCATGCCCTTGACTGGAATTGAACCTGGGACCTTTTAGTCCACAGGCCCATGCTCTATCCACTGAGCCAAACCAGTTAGGGCTAATTAGTCTTTTTTTAAAAAATGTATATTTATTGTTGGAAATATTACAGATGCTTCCTTCTATTGACCCCCTCACCTCACCCTCCACCTTCACCACACTATTGTCAGTGTCCATGGGTTATGCCTTATATGCATATGTTTTTTGATTAATCTCTTCCTTAGCTCCACCCCCACCCCCTTCCCTCTGAGATTCATCAGTCTGTTCCATGCTACTATGTCTCTGGATCCGTTTTGTTCGTCAATTTATTTTGTTCATTAGATTCCACATATGAGTGAGATCGTGTGATACTTGTCTTTCTCGGACTGGCTTATTTTGCTTAGCATAATACTCTCCAGGTCCCTCCATGCTGTCTCAAAGGGTAAGAGATCCTTTTTGGTTCACTAGTCTTCGATCTGTGACCACTCCTCAGGTTTCTTTGTCTTCCTTTGACTTTTTGAAGAGGACTGGCCAAGTTTGTTGTTGTTGGGTATTATTTTGTTGTTGTTGTTGTTTTGGTAGAATGTTGCTCAATTTGGGTTTGCCTGACATTTCCTCATGACAACATTCAGGTTACACATTTTTGGCAAGAACATTTCAATGCTTCCTATCAGGAGGGACGTAGTCACTATGTTTCATCACCAGTAGTGCTTATTTTGATCACTTAGTTAAGGTGGCATCTTCCAGGTTTAACCACTGTAAAGTTACTGTTCTATTTAAAATCAATAAGCATCTAATCAGGAGATTGTTTGAAATTATGTAAATATTCTGCTTTTCAGCATACTTTTTGCCTATTCCTTTTAGTGTACATTAATTGCCTCTCCCTAAAATAATTATTACTGCCAAACGATTATTTTCTATTTCATTGTTCCTTCTACATGTATTCATTGGGATACTACTGTAGGAAAGAGTTTTTTATTCATTGATTTGTTTATTAAATTGGCATCTAGAGGCCATCACTTAGGGATGGTTTTTGAATGAGACTTAACATGGTAACCTTCAAGTATAGTACTCTCCATAGCACCCCAAAAGAACTGCTCCCTTTCAGGGTATCCTTGTAACTAAATTTTTTGAAGTGAGGGAGTGGTCTGGAAAAGAGTTTGTGTGGTTTTTCTGGAAAGGACCTAGGGAACATCTCTCACTATGAATGTTTGCATCCACTGATGTATAACAGGGCCCAATATCTTTCCCAGAAAAAGATTCTGGACTCTGTAAAGTCATACACAACATGTGTGATGGACTGGCCTCACGAGGGCCAGAGTTTTGAAAGAACAATATGAGGCATGAGAACAATGGGATCTCCTTGTAAGAGAAAAAAGGGCCTGATCCAGCAGGTCAGACCCAGAAACAGAGCATGTGCTTCAGAGGGGTGTTGACTTTAGATCACTGCGGTAGAAGTTACCTCCACAGAGACCTCTGCCAGTAGGTATGACCCTTGGTAAAAGTTGCATAGTGTATTATTTACAATAACTGTGAGACTAAATGTTCTAATACTTCGGATCCGTCCATACAACCTCATTGTGGAACCCTGTGGAACCTGAGTGTAACCCAGAAGGAGTATTCTCTTTCTTCTTACATTGTAAGATCAATATTTGGACCTCTAACCTCCTGGGCATCATGACAGGTCCAACTCCACCACACCAGCTAGCTGCCTGGCTCTAGCTCAGTGACACTAGATGTAGCTGTAGGTATTGTTGAGTTCCTGCTCCACTAGTCCTCAGGGACAGCCATGGGCACAGGAGCGGTTTCAGTTCTGTGTGATACTTCTATGGAAACATCGGCCCCTGAGGCTGTGGAACCCTAGTTCATTTTATCAGATTAGAAAATGATGACCATGACTGACTCATGGGCACATAGGAGATCCCTGATAATTCTAGAAAATTTCCAGAAACACGGGCACTGTTAAAAATTAGACTTCTTACAGTTGAGCAATTGGAAGTGAGGTACTATTGAAAGTTAGATATATATCAACAGGGCTTCATTTGTACCTATTGTCTTAAAATAGTGAAACACTGGGATTCTAGACCTAAAAAGGTAATTTGCCTAAGCCTACTTGGTTTCCAGAACACACACATTAGCTATCTTCAACCTGTAAAACAAAAAGTTCTTCATGAAACATTATCTGCTGGTTGCAAGTGAATTATAATAATTGCCTCTACTTTATTCAGGTATTTTTCTTCCATATAACTCTGTGCTAATCCAAGATCCATATGCTCAGCCTCAAAACTTTACAAGTAACTCAAGCTACTGTGTTGTTGAGTGTCCATCTACTAGAAAAATATTGCATGAAGCGAAGCATGGACTGTCATGACTGTAAGCCTTGGACCCATCGGCCTTTGACTTCCAGGAGCTTGGAAAATGCAAGAGGCAAAGTGAGTCTGAGGGAACTAGTTCCAAAGGAAGTCAGGATTTGCCATTTATGTGTGTGCTGGGTTTCTTCCGTTTGCTCTTCCAGCTTCCCTCCCTGCCCTTCTCCATTACTTTGTGACTCAGTGGCTACATCAGTGATCTCCCTCCCGCTCTGGCTTCTGGTGACATTCGGCCAATGGAGAAGATCGGCAGGAGAAGGAGGTGGGAAGAGAGGTCAGATTGTTTAGTCTGCTGGTTCACCTCTCTGCTGGGAGGCAGTGGTCTGGCTGTGTCCTTGGCTGAAGGTCACAGTTCTTGCTGGTGATCCTTCCCGTTCAGATCTCTGAGCTGAGGTTCTGGAGACATTTCCCTACCTTTGGCCCTTCAGGCTTAGGCTCCAGCTGCTATGAGCCTGAGAAGGGGACACAGACCAAAAGCTTTCTAGAACGAAGAGTATCAGCAGAAGCTGGCAAAGGTGTGCGGTCACAGATAGTTACTCAGAGTTCATAGAGATTGCCAGCCAAATCCCAGGATGGGGGAGCTGTATGCCATTGGCTCAAGGACTCCTGCTCAGAGGGAAGGGCCAGGAGCTGAGGCAATGCTGGGTGCCTCTGGTGGGACTGGCTTGATGAAGGAAACACTTGGGGTCAGTTCTCTCTTCTTCCAGAGGCAGAGAAGGAACAGGTAACGCCAGCAGGCATTTTTTGCTACTTCTTATGGTGAAGTATTACAAATTACAACACAACTGATATTTTTCACCTAGCAGACAAAGATCAAAAGTTTTGATAAAGCTGTGTTGGTGAGAGCTGGACCAACAGACACTCACTGATTGCTGGCAACAGTGTTATTTCTTTGTTAGGTGAAACACACACACACTCCCCTCCCAAATGTAAGTTAACATTTGCAAAAAACGGGTAAAAAGAATAGCTGCTCATTTTTACTTATAACAGGAGGGCAATTAGTGGCTGGAGGACAGGAGGTTTATCACTGCATACCCTCTTGAGCCATGAGACCATAGGCACTAATCTAAACTGTAAAACATAAATTTAAAAAAGAAAAAGAAGTAGGACGAGCAGCAGCAGCGACTGTGGCTAAAGACAGAGGACTGCTCCATTAGCAAGGTAAGCAGCAGCGGCTCCCACCACTGCAGGACAGGAACGGGATGAGATGTTGGCTCTCTCATGTTAAGCACACGTCCCATTTGGCTACAGCGGTGGTGGCTGGGACAGCAAGGCCTGGCCTAGTCCCCAGGAATCAATGACAACACTCCTAGCAGGCCCAGCAGCAGGTGCTATAAGAATAGGGGCCATATGTCCTGATCTAGAGGAAATTAGTAAAAACTGAGTGCATTTCACCCATCATGGGAAGGAACAAGCCTGTTCTGATAATTCGGAAAAAGCAGACACTCTGGTGTCTCTGCTTTTCTGGAAGTGGTGAGTTCTAAAGCCACAGTGCACTTGAGTGGACAAACTTCTAGGAGCAAGGTTTTCCAAGTGTGGTTCCCTCACCCATGTTTAACCTACCCTCCGCTGAGGTAGGGTGAAGAAGCATGTGCAGGAAGGAGACTTCGGCATAACCCAGATCATGCTGCAAACATCTCACTTCTTAAATGCTCTCAAGGAATTGGTATGGTGTTTTGAAATGGCTCTGAGCTTGATGGGAAGGAATGGATGGGCGGTGATGACTCATAATCCCTTTCCTCCCAGACACTTGAGTTACTAATCGGTTTCCTGTCTCAACCTGCTTTGATATTAGGGTTTCTGGTCCTTCAGTTGTTCAGTTCTTCAGAGAGCCAAGTGGGGCTGTGCTTAAGTTTTCCTAAGCCTGAGGCCAGGGCACCCTTGGTGGTCTCTAGTGTCTCCCAGAGCTGAGGCTCAGTGAGAGCCTGGGCAAGGACAGGCTTGTTCCCCTATTTGCATGGCCTGTCTTACCCCATCTTCCACCTCTTGGGCAACAAGTGCTTTGCATTCTTTCTTATGGCCACTTTACTCGCTTGCTTGTTATACCTGTCTGTGCTTAATAAGAGATAAATTGCTGTCATTGGTATAGCATGGGACAGCAGAGATACACTCACTGTTTACCTAAAGGAAAGATGAATGAGAGAGTCAAAAATATTTTTAAAATATTTTTCTAACTTAGAAAGTGTAAAAGATAAAATTTTTGAGAGGTCAGCTGTGTTATATCTCATACAAGTATTTCAAAAGTTTAATGGGAGCAATTGTCCATTGTTCACAGGGAAAAACAAAGTACTTAGAACAATGAGAAGCTTTGAAGCACCCTTCCCATTATCTTGTTTTCTAACTTCGACATTGCAGTGTTATTAGCAACATTGTGCCCACAGTGAAAGTCTTCTCACTGGAAAAAATCAAAACTGGTGTATATTTTGCCGTCTTTGGTTACAATAAATACATCACTTACTGATAGCTCCTGGTCTATCAGTCTCTAAAGAAACCTGGTCTCCCTCAGTCTCTCCATTATATGAAACTAGGGGCCCGGTGCACAAAAATTTGTGCACTCGGGGTGGAGGGAGTCCCTCAGCCCGGCCTGTGCCCTCTCACAGTCTGGGACCCCTCAGTGGATATCCTATGATGGCCCCAGTCTTCCAGGCGCCTTCTGTGTGTGTGTGTGTGTGTGTGTGTGGCCACTGGGGACCTGCCCCCAGCCGCATCAGAGGCTCGGAGCAGTCCTCCTGTGTGTGTCTACCTGCTGGGGACCTGCCCCCAGGCACACCGTGGAGGCTTGGAGCAGGCACCCCCTCTATGTTGATCTCTCAGACTCTTGCCCCCCCCCTGCATGTTGTTCTCTTTTTTGAGCTGTGGCCAGGACTGGGTACTGCCTGCCTCCCAAGCTTGCCTACTGCCCATCTTCCTCCAGCCACCAGAAAGCAGGGAAAACCCCGCCTCGTGGTCAGGCCAGCCTTTTCCTGCTCCCTGATCCCCGGAAGGGACCTGGGAAGCCGCCAAGCAGGCCGCCAACTCTTTCCCACTCACCCGTCCCCTGCTGCCTTCCTTTCCCACTTCCTGGTGCCGCC
>PVJC01028238.1:0-22717 GCA_004026665.1 Murina feae
CATGTAATTAACAGGTGGAGATTTGCTGTAATTAACAATGTTTCAACTTAAACAATGGGTGCATAGCTCTGACCTTTCAGAGCAACCAAAGTAGGTTAAAAACAATCAGTTTCCAGCAGAGGGGGAGTGTGTTGAGAAGGAGGGATGCGGTGGGTGAGACAGAGAGAAGGTGGTGAAGATGGTGGGAGAAGCTAGTGTCAGAGCCTGACTGTTTCCCAAGTGTTAGTCGACCTTCTGTACCTCCTCCATGATATTCACCACATTCCATATCCCCTGTGCTAATAATTAGTATTTTTCTTTAAACTGACTTGCTTTTTAAAAACTAAACTAGCATTTTAAAAGGAACCCAGGAGTGAACCCAGTATCACCACGGAAATGGAAAGTCGGTGGCGTCCTTGCCTTCAGTGGAAGGCAGCTATAATAAATAGGCTGAGTGCAGTGCTGAGTCCTGTACAGACTCTGTCCCTGCAGCCCGAGGCTCCCTCTTACAAGAGGAGAGGAGAAAGCGAGGGATGTGTTAAAGCCCAGTATCCAGCTGAGACACTGTCTTTGACAGGAACTCTCTCTGAGATTGGACGGTATTTAAAGCTCCGCCCCACGTCACCTTGTCACCGTTTCTGCCCTTGGCAGAGTGGGTCCCGCGCTTTGGGAAACACGGCCGCGGTTCTTTGGGCACTTCTGGGAGAAGCCTTGTCTCTGTTGGTGGGGGTCAGGGGAAGGGTTTGACCCCTGCTTCAAGGGCCCTTCTGTGGTCCTGGCACCATAGTTAGCCTGCTCGGGTTTGAGAATGCTGGCCTGGCTTCCATTGCCCAGTGAGTAGGTTCCTTGCCCTCTTGGATCAGGAAGCTTCCAAGTTGAATTCAGTAAAGTAACGGCTCCTCTGTAAAGAAGGATCCTCTGTACCCACAAACTCCGGGTCCCTTTTTGTGGGTAGGGAAATGGGCTTAAAAGGTGAAGGGATGCCTAGAGGTAAGCCCAGGTGTCCCCATCTCAGCAGCAGCACTCTTGACATTTCGGACTGGATGGTTCTTCGTTGAGAGGGCTGTCCTGTGTAGCAGCATCCCGGGCCCCTCCACCCACTCGTCGGCAGTTCACACGCCCCCAGTGACAACCGGAAATGTCGTAAGACATTGTCCTTAAGGGGACCACTGTGCTGTAAGGAGCTGTCACTGGATTGTCTAAGACTGCTGGCCTCTGTACGAGAGTGGATGATGGCTTTGTAAATGCAGTATGAGAGGTTGGGTTCCCAGATACATGTGCTGTCTGAGCCTGAGGAAAAGTAAGGTGCTTTGTTTTTGTTATTTATGTGAAAATTACCAAACTAAAGAGGGTCATTCTCACATTCAGATCTTTACAGCTAGTTTTGGATGCTTACGGCCGTCACCTGACCAAATTGACTGAAAAGAATATAATCTCACAATTACAGATGTTGGAAATTAATGACTTTTTTTTTCTTTTTTAAAATATACTTTTTTGATTTTTTTACAGAGAGGAAGGGAGAGGGATAGAGAGTTAGGAACATCGATGAGAGAGAAACATCGCTCAGCTGCCTCCTGCACACTCCCTCCTGGGGATGTGCCCACAACCAAGGTACATGCCCTTGACCGGAATCGAACCTGGGACCTTTGAGTCCGCAGGCCGACGCTCTATCCACTGAGCCAAACTGGTTAGGGCTTAATGACCCTTTTTGATTATCACTTTTTTTTTTTTAAGCACAGTATGTGACGTGGCCCTGTTATGGCTACAATGGATATAAACCTGTAGGATTTCTAGAAAAGACCGTAGTCATGTTGGGCAAATGACTACTAGTCTCAGCGACAGACAGCATCATCCTTAGAGTCAAAAGTGCTTTTTCTCGGACAACTTAGATGGAAGTGAAGTTGACGGGCTCTTGCAAACCATGTTAGGTGACCCCCACAGTGGCTCTAAAGGTACAGGCAGTGAGTATGAATGAAACTGTTTCATGAAGTGAGTGGGAAAATGCAGCATTTCTAAACAAATACTTTATACTAGAGGCCTGGTGCATGAAATGGGTGCAGCGGGGAGGGGCAGGGGCAGAGCGGGTGGGCCCTCAGCCCAGCCTGCACCCTCTCAGTCTGGGGACCCTTCGCTCCTTACCACCTGCCTGCTTGCTGCTCCTTATCCCTTGGCTTGTTGCTCCTTAGCGCTGCCATGGAGGCGAGAGAGGTTCCTCCCGTTGCGCTCTCCAGCCATGAACCCAGCTTCTGGCTGAGTGGCACTTCCCCTGTGGGAGCCCAGTGACCACCAGGGAGCAGCTCCTGCATTAAGCGTCTGCCTCCTGGTGGTCAGTGCGCATCATAGCGACTGGTTGGTCTGGTGGTTCTGTTGTAACAGTCGCTTAGGCTTTATTGTATAGACTAGAGACCCAATGCACAAAATTTGTGCAAGGGGGCTCAGCATCCACCCCCCCCCCCCCTGCAGTTTCTTCCGGAAGGATGTCTAATATATGTCTAATTAGTATATTCTTTTATTATCATAGATGTGACTTGAAAGAGTATATAAATAACTTGACAGCTATAATCAGTGGGTGTTTGACTATTTAATTTATACTTCTAAAAGTCGAATTCGAGCCATTGTTTTTGGATCATCACATTGGAAAAAATGGGAGAATTACCCAGTATCAGGGCATATATGGTAAACATTCCTCTCGTTTTGGGCCTCCAGAGGGCAGTATTCTGTTACTGATTGTGACTGGTCTGCTCCTCCTCTCCCACCTCCCCCCTCCTTACCCCCCAGTGTCAGAGGAACAGTGAGAGGAACCTTCTGGATCACTGAGTCTGGTACTTTTTTCAGATTTTGGAGGCAACATCAACGTGGAGACCATCAGTACCTTTATTGACGGTGGAGGCAGTGTCCTGGTAGCTGCCAGCTCAGACATCGGTAGGTCTGATCTCAGTTCTGGTGCTTCCCCCATTTCTCCAGGAAGCTTGGAGAGCTTTACAGATGGGAGCTGCCAAATTGTCCTTCAGTGGGTGGTCCTTGCCAGGAAGTGAGTGAGGGAACCACAGAGCCATTTCGTCCCTCCTGGCCTATGACCAGAATCAATGAGATGCCGGTCCTTTTAGGGGCTGAGAACCCTGTTTTTCCTGTTTTTGTCTCCCCCGCCCTCCTCCTATTTTGTGGTGATTCTTTCCTTAAAAGCAGGAGACAAGTAGGGAGAGCCTAATTGGGTAGAACACAAAGCATGGGACAAATTTTTGTTTTGTTTACTATTTTGGAAAATTTTAAAGATACTTCGAAGTAAGAACCATGAACAACACCTGGCCAATCTTGTTTCACCTTCTTCAGTATTGACAGCTTTTAGCACGTTAAGTGCCTGGTCAGTCACTGGTGCCGCCAGCCTATCGATGAGATCAGGCATCGCGGGCTAAACAGGAAGGAAGACAAAACGGGCATGGCGCTTCATGTGTTCAGAATCACACTGGGTGGTGGTCTGGCGAAGGGGGGATGCGGACGAGAGAAAGCTTGTAAGCCGGGGCTCATGCAGGTCAGGCTTGCTGAGGTGGTACTTTGCTTCAAAGGGGCGTCTTGTGCGGAACCAAGGCCGCTGTGTGTTTGTGGAGGGAGAGGGCCAGGTGTTTGTTGTTGATTTTTACCACACCGCGTCCAGGGACCCGGCTGGTGGCACTGCAGGGCCCGGGGGATGATCGAGAGAGTGAATCCTAAGGATGCCAGGGCCAGTGACATAGCCTGGCCCAGGCCCACCCGAGGGCTCAGCCAGGCATCTCTTGGGTCTGTGCAGGGGACCCTCTTCGCGAGCTGGGCAGTGAGTGTGGGATCGAGTTCGATGAGGAGAAAACAGCTGTCATTGACCATCACAACTACGACGTCTCAGACCCTGGCCAGGTAATCAGGTTTCAGTGCCTTGTAGCAAAGCTCACCCTAGTAACCGTGCGGGAGTCGGGAGGGACCCCTGGCTTGGGGGCACCTTTCCGACCACCGGCCTCTCTCTGCTGTTGCAGCATACGCTCATTGTGGCCGACACTGAGAACCTGCTGAAGGCCCCGACCATTGTTGGGAAGTCATCTCTAAACCCCATCCTTTTTCGAGGTGTTGGGTGAGTGAGCAAGGAGAGGCCAACAGAAACCTGGGGGAAGGGGGGTCACTGTTTTGCCAGGAAACCTACCAGACTTGTGATTATTTGGGCGTATTCCTTCCTCCAGAAGATGCAGGGGGATTGTCATAATGTAAGAGTCAAGACTTAGTAGTTACTGCAAGAGGAGAGCTAAGTGTGCCAGTTAAGGAAGCAGGACGCACTCCTGGGAAGAGACGGCCCTTCGGGAGCCCCAGGTCCTTGGGGCTCAGTTCTTGGGCCTGAGTTGGGTGGTTCTCCCTTCTTCCCCAGGATGGTGGCTGACCCTGACAATCCTTTGGTGTTGGACATCCTGACAGGCTCTTCCACCTCGTACTCCTTCTTCCCAGATAAACCCATCACTCAGGTGAGGGGCCTTTGCAGCCTCGAGACCCCCTCTCCTGGGCCCGGTAGCAAAGTGCTTTTTAATTGAAGAGCACTAAGCAGGAAAGTACAGCTGCTGAGGCTGGTGAAACAGGGAGCGGGGAGCGGCAGAGTGGTGTCTCAGGTAGGCCCAGGTTGTTCAGGTGTAGTCTGCGGTCCTCCTGCATGCGCTGAGCCCAGCGGCTGTCCCCTGCCCGGGCTCTTGGGGATGACAGCCTCATGTTGTTGCTAGTATCCCCATGCAGTGGGGAAGAACACCCTCCTGATTGCTGGGCTCCAGGCCAGGAACAACGCCCGGGTCATCTTCAGCGGTTCTCTCGACTTCTTCAGCGATGCCTTCTTCAACTCGGCAGTGCAGAAGGCCATGCCCGGCTCCCAGAGGTAGATGCCAGGGCACTTAGAGGCATGTGGTCTGGGTGACGGGGTCTGTGCAGAGGAGGAGGACTCCGATGGGGAGGAAGAAGCCTTTGGTTGCAAGTGTCAGAGGCGAAGTATCCTTAGGTGCGTTAACATAATTGAAGGATTCGACTTTGTTGCTGTATTGGTAGTCGTGCTGGCACTCCAAGCTAGTGATGCCTCTCTGGAGCACTGAAAATTGTGCACCTATTGTACAGGTGCCACCCAGAGCCGCGCCACTCACGTCTTTTCATTTCTGTGTTCCCACTGGGAAGGGGTTGGTTCTGGTGCTCCAGCCCCTGCTGTTTCCCCTCCTGCAGGTACTCCCAGACAGGCAACTATGAGCTAGCTCTGGCCCTCTCTCGCTGGGTGTTCAAAGAGGAGGGTGTCCTCCGGGTGGGGCCTGTGTCCCACCATCGGGTGGGCGAGACGGCCCCACCCAATGCCTACACTGTCACTGACCTTGTGGTAAGAGCTTGGAGTGGGGGGGCCCGGAGGTCTCTGCCAAGTTGGCCCAGCTCAGAAGCATTTATGCAGCACTTCTGGGTTGGGCCTACGGGGCCTGAGTATGGATGACTACGTTAACCTCTGCCCTGAAGAAAGTCAGTTTGGGTGCAGAGAAACGGAGATCTAGATGGCGACCTGTGGGAAGTGAAGGGGCGGGGGCGCTTCTCTGACTCGCTCTGCCGACAGTGGGGATCACGAGAGAAATGCCGTTAGAGTCGGGTTTGAGGCAAGAGAGGTGGGGAGAGGCAAGAGAGCAGTGAACATGGGAGCAGGGATGCCCGAGGGTACCCGGCACCCCAGGGTGGAGCGCAGTTTGGGTGCAGGCTTCCACCGGCCTGTAAACAGGTGTGGATGGGAGTCCGAGGGGTTAGCCTGCCAGGTGGTATTGCAGTCACTGCCCGGCGCTGGGAGTTCCTGCCAGGTTTGTGGTTGGGGACTCAGAGCAGCCCTGAGGGTGCAGCCTCCCTTGTCACAGGCTGCCTGGCTAATGGGCCTTTTCCCGCAGGAGTACAGCATCGTGATCGAGCAGCTTTCTAATGGCCAGTGGGTCCCCTTCGACGGGGATGACATTCAGCTGGAGTTTGTCCGCATCGATCCTTTTGTGAGGACCTTCCTGAAGAAGAAAGGTAAAAGTAGTTCTCCTGGGAGCTGCAGGAAGACGACCCCGCCTGTGGCTCACCCTCGCGAGGCTGACGGGGCAGCACTCTGGGAGCCCCTCCTGGTTATGTGTTGTCTTCCCCAGGTGGCAAGTACAGTGTCCAGTTCAAGTTGCCTGATGTGTATGGTGTGTTCCAGTTTAAAGTGGATTACAACCGGCTGGGCTACACGCACTTGTACTCTTCCACTCAGGTAGGCACAGGCCACACCGCCCATGTCGGCCAGCGCGTCCCACTGGGCTTCCGAGTGGCCAGGGCCTGTCACTCTGTCCTGTTCCAGGTGTCAGTGAGGCCCCTGCAGCACACGCAGTACGAGCGCTTCATCCCCTCGGCCTATCCCTACTACGCCAGCGCCTTCTCCATGATGGCGGGACTCTTCGTCTTCAGCATCGTCTTCTTACACATGAAGGAGAAGGAGAAGTCTGACTGAGGCCTCGGGACGCCTTACAGCATGGAGACACGAGGGATTTTAACAGAATTGGATTAATAGGATTTAATAGGATTGGATTTTCCCCCTTTTTTATTTTTATTTTTTTTAAAGCCATGGGACAGTGGCATAATCTTACCTCAATGGGAGATGCAGCACTGAGTACAAAAGGAGTTTGGGTCCAGGGATGATTTTTATGTAAGTTTTTCCATCTCATGCTGAGTGGTATTTTTCAAATGTGCAGCTACTCTCATTTCTAAAATAAATAGAAACATTACCCTCAAACTTTATCTGGCTCCCACTGTACTTTGCTAAAGAGGGTAATGACACAAAACACTAAGTGACCTTTTAATTTTGCCAAAGACTAGACTGTACTCTATAAATTGGTAAGTGTTTCCAAACTTTTTAAGGGGTAAAATAAGGTTAATACACAGGCCAGTGGAGAATCGCTGAAATGGAAATCTAAGATAATAGCACTTGCCTTTATGACAGACACAGAATTGTTTGGTTTTCAAAAGAACCTTAAATATACGCTCACTTGCTTTAGGCCAGCGGTTGCCAACCTTTCAGACCTCACGGACCACCAATGGTCAGCGGACCACCGGTTAGCAACCGCTGCTTTAAGGCAGCAGCCATATTCCTAAAGAGTGTGTGCAAGATTATATGCGAAATCCCTTCCATGTTGATCTCCGCCCACAAAATTTTCTTCTCTTTATGGTATAAGAATCAGTCTTAAAGCCAAATAGTCCAAGGCACATATACCGCAGCTGTAAATATGCATTTAATTCTGCACAATTCCTGTAAGAAATGCTAGTCAGGAGGAGACCGACAAGTTTGAAGCATGCTGCTAACTCCCATCCCATTGGTCAGCTTAGCTCTGCTGGACTCCATGCAATGGCGGGAGTGCACAGGCTCTCCTCCAGGCCTGCGTTCTTCATTCTCATGTCTTATTATACTGACCCGTGCAGACGCCTGCCTTAGCTCAGGTAGCTTGCTGCTGACAGCGCTGCCTTGGCCTGGATCCTCTATAAAGTGGTGTGCAGGTCCACCCCTCCCCAGCCCAGCCATCTACTCTTCAGAGGTCTGTGAAGACAGAACATGAGCGCAAGGTAGGGCTTTGTGGTCAGCTGTTAAAAATGCCTGAGTGTATCTTCTCACCTTTGTAAGTTTAGATCTTACCACAATTTTAGCATCCATACATATAGGGGCTAAGTGATTAGAATTTTTTGTTGGTTTTTTTTTTAGAGGCCCTTTGACTTCATCTAGACCAGGGGGGTTGGCTAATAACTATGGACTATGGGCCAATCCAGCCTGCTGCCTATTTTTGTATGGCCTGCAAGCAAAAAATAATTTTTAAAAACCATTTAAAAGCGTAAAAAACAAGACTATTTAAGTGACACATGAAATTCCGTGTCCATAAATAAAGCTTTACTATTGGCATGCAGCCACACCTGTTTATTTCCATATGTAAGACTGCTTTTGTGCTACAACAGCAGAGTTGAGTAGCTGCAGCAGCCTGGGTGTTTACTCTGGGACCCTCCATAGGAAAATTAAGAGAAATGTACATAGATGCACGCACAATCACACAGCTACCGTAATAGCTACAGACCGTGACCTTCCCTCAGCCTGTTCCTCCCACTTGCCAAACCAGATGCCTTCTTTTCCGCTGACCAGCCCTCTCTGTGCCATCTTTTCTCCTGACTCCCCTCACAGCTCCGACCCCCCTCCCCACTTTCAGCATTCACAGACCATCACGACATAGATGCTGCCAAGTTCTTTTAGTAATTCACAGCTACAGCAGCCTTCACGGGGCTGCCCTCCAAGCGTAGAGGAGGAGGGCAGCGTGGCACAGTGCCTCGAATTCCAGGTTGGCCAGAAATAACATCTTCATTTTTGTTTCCACACAGCTCTTCTCTGTAAGCCTGTCGGCCAACAGGGTGGCTGCTGATTGTTGGAGAAGCCAGCCAACCATCTTGTCTAGTTTCAGATTCTTCAGGGCCAGAGTATGTTCACCCCAGAGGCTTAAATGAAGTACATTAGCAGCTACTCGGGCAGATGGTCTCTGCAACAGGAAGGGAAGCTGAGACTTAGAACGTCTGTGATAAAGTGTTCAGCCCACAACCCTCTTCGGTAAGGTATCATTTTAGATTCTTCCCTCTCCTGGTCCCAACCAAATTCTTCTCCGCCCTTCTCTCTCCTACCACACCTTTCACTCTCCTGACATATTGGCTGCTTTCTGCCCAAGCTCCAGGCTTTCCCATGTTTACAAATTTGCCAGGGGGGGGGGGCGCAGTGTGCTAGGAGTACTGTCTGGAATGAGTTGTGTCTCATAGTAACTAGCAGCAGCAGGCATTACTGTGACCATGACAGCACACTGTTCAAGTTGGGAGGTAAGTGGAAGAACAGAATCTGAACCCTGGTCTGCCTCTGCTCTTATCAGTAAGCATGCCACCTGAACCAGACCTGCCACGCCAACTGTGGGGCCTCTCTTGTGCTAGTCTTTAGATTCCTTACAGTAACTTCAGAATGTCCACATCTGCTCTCACACATCTTCACATCTACTGTCTCATTAGATCTCAGCCATTTCCATAAACTACATCTCCAATAGACATTTCTTAAAAACGCATCTTTCTCCCTCTGAGTAACGTAGGCAACTAAAGCCAAGAAGAGTTGACTTGCTGGGATTCTAATTTGGTGGCTAGTTCCCCTACTCCAATTCATACTAAACTCGATTTTGCTCTCCTATACTTGGTTTTTAAATATTTGTAAGGCAGAAGAGTTGCTGGTCACTCTACATCAGGGGTGGGGAACCTCTTTTCTTCCAAGAGCCATTTGGATATTTATAACATCATTCTCAGGCTACACAAAATTAACAATTAGCCTGCTATACTTATTTGGTCAAACATTTAATTAACTCACCCCTAATGCCTTAGCAGGGACTGTGCAAATGATTTTTCGAGCTGTATGCCCATGGGGTGGATGTTCCTGACCCCTGCCCTAGTGCTTGCCCAATGCTGACATTTACTCTGAGCTTTCCACCTGCAAAGCCTGGGGATGGCCTCACCTTGTTGGTATTCCGCTGCAGCAGTGATCTCGCCAGCTGTCTCGCATCTAGAGGCACTGACTCGGGCAGTGTAGGCAGCTGAGTCTCTTGGTAGCTTCGGCTTTCAAGGTAGACTCCACCCTCGCCATAAAAAGGATTGGGGAGCCCGAAGATTTCATAGGCGAGCGCTCCCACTGCCCAGGCATCAGCCTTGCTGTAGTCAATCACTGCCCTGGGGCCAGGGCAGGCTGTGGATACCTGCTCAGAAAGCAATGGATGAGCAGTTACGTTGCTGGTATTTCTAAGATACTCACGCTCCTGCATGCCACCTGATTCATGGACTAATCTGAACTTTGTCTTAAGGGATCTAGAATTTTAGTGAGTTGTAGCTCAGACCCAGAAGGATCTGCCTATGCTGTCGACTTTGTGCTGCCAAAACATGCATCTCCCAGGAACATTAGGGAAATCCAGACTGAAGCAAAGTGGCAAGGGAAGGGACTGGTGCCAAATCATGGATCATGCAAACTGGAGGAGTGGAGAAAATGATGAGGCATGAAGTCTTGTTCTATCAGTGGAAACACCAGAATCGCTGATGGCGCATGACATCTCAGCGGGACTCACCTCAGGAGCCATCAGGCAGCCATTTCCGCCCCGATCCACATTCCAGCTGGTGAATGGCAACTGCAGGCCGATGCATTCATCAGCCAGGCAGCAACCAAAATCCGAGATTACCAGCCAGGGGCAGCCGTCTGGGGAAGGGACAGCGGGGTAAGTGACTGCTTCTCCATCTTTCCTCTAAGAGGCCCTCCTAGGAACCTACTAAAGCTACCGTCAAGACAAAGGAGGGAGGGGCTAACAGGGACTCAGGGTTGGTACAGTAGAGCAGAGAGCTCTCCAGAGAGCCAAATGGGAAGTCCAGCTACATGAATACAGAAATGCCTCTAGAAAATAAAGGCTCCCTGACAAAGCCTCAAACGAAGAACTGGATAAAAGTTTGGATCAATCTAGGTTGGCAGGTGTCCTCAGTGGTTAGAGCATTGGCCCATGCACTAAAGGTGCCAGGTTTGATTTCTGGTCAAAGGCAACCAATTGATGTGTCTCCCTCACATCAGTGTTTCTCTTTTTCTCCCCTCCCGTCTCTCAAAATCAGTGGAAAAAATATCAAGTGAGGATTAACAACACAGAAGTTTGGATCAATCTAAATAATGAAGTCCTTGGACCTGTCCTAAGGCTGAAGGACTGCTCATAATTTACTCAACTGCTGGTGCTTGGTTCAAATGACCTCTAAGGGCCCTTGTTTGAACCTGAAAACCCAAATCCAAACCTAAGAACCAGGCGCTCAGGAATCCGTTTCTTGTAAAAGGGTTCACACAGACTTCCTTTAAGAAGCCAGTTCCTCTAGTAATCTAATGGCATGTTTACTTATTTTAAATCTAGATCAGAAGTGATCAGATGTATGACTACTTTACAGTATCCCCAAACAATTAACCATCCACCTTGTACTTGATGCTTCTAGTGATGGGGAATTCATTATTTCAGAGGCAACTGGGCTTACATTTGGACAGCTTTCAGTTTGAAAATTCTTATACTGAGCTAAAGTCTACCTCTTTTACTTTAATCAAGAAAACTTCCACCACTAGGGTTGTTCTGTAAATGGGCAACAGAAAGGAACTTAGGGATGTTAATCACTCCACAAATCCCACGGAGAACGAAAGCTTCCACTTTGAAGGACAGAATGCTCATGTCTTGTGTACAGAGCTAATAGAGATACAACTTTTAATAGAACATAAAAACCAAAAAGGACCTATGTCCCCAGACTCCTGGAAAGCTCTGTGGTGTGGGTGGGCACCTACCTGCATCCAACTCCACGAGGATGTTGTCAGATTTTAGGTCTCTGTGTGCAACACCCTGTTGAACCAGATGATCAACTCCTTCCAAGAGCTGCAACATCATCACAGTGGCAAGGCGAGGGCTTGGGGTGTTCTCTCGAAGGTACTGGCGCAGGGTACAGGGGTAGCTGGTAGAGAAGATGATGGAACCTCTATCATGCACTGACACTTGTTAGCATCTTATTACTATGATGATGGGCTTGCCTCTTTTTCCTGGAGCTTTTTGATTTCTATTTGCCCCAAGTATCCTTTGTTCCCACCCACTATCCTGAAATTAGGAAGGCCCAGGCCTCAATGTGGTCAAAGTAATAGTACAGATCTCATTTCCTTAAAATGCCTATGACTGCAGTGCTAAGGGGTGCAAGAGGGGGAGAAGAACTGTGTATGTTAAAAAACAAACAGCCCTAGCTGGTTTGGCTCAGTGGATAGTATGTCAGACTGCTGACTGAAGAGTCCCTGGTTCAATTCCGGTCAAGGGCACATGCCCGGGTTGCAGGCTCAATCCCCAGTAGGGAGCGTGCAGGAGGCAGCCAATCAACACTTATCTCTCATCATTGTTGTTTCTCTCTCTTCCTCTCCCTTCATCTCTGAAATTAAAACAAAAAAAAATTACAACAAAAACAGGTAAGGCAGCCACAGAAAAGGGACAACAATCAAACGCACTAAAAGCACTAGGTGAACCCAGCCATGTGGCTCAGTGAGCTATGAAGAACCAAAAGGGTTCAGTTCCTGGACAACATGCCCAGGTTGCAGGCTGGATCCCCAGCGGGGCATGTGGGAGGCAGCCAACCAATGAATTTTATCTCATTGTTGATCTTTCTCCGTCCCTCCCTCCCTCCCTAAAATTGATAAAAACATACATCTATACTAATAATCTATACTAATAATAGAGGAATATGCAAATTTTCTGGGATGCTGTCACAGTGACGACCAAACAGCAGGCTGCATGGGGCAACCAGGCTGGCAGAGGTTAGTGAGGGACGACCAAACGAATGAATAGCAGGCTGCATGGGGTGACCAGGCTGGCAGGGGGGGGAAATAAGGGGTGACCAGGCTGGCAGGGAAGGAGGGGAGAGTTAGGGGTGACCAGACCAGCAGAGGGGGGCAGTTGGAAGGAAGCCCGGGTCATAGGTGCCAAAGGGAAGTCGGTGCTGGCAGCCGGGGGAAGGAAGGCCTACTCTTGCATGAATTTCATGCATCGGGCCGCTAGTATCCTATCTAATAAAAGAGTAATATGCAAATTAATCATCACAAAGATGGCAGTGACCATGGAGCTGGAGTGAGCAGGAGGCTTGGGTTTCCCTGGTGATGGAGGAAGCCAAGCTTCCCACCTGCCCTGGCCAGCCCTGAGCTCTGCTCAAGGCTACAAAGTTTCAATTATAGAAGATAGATAAATCCCAGATATCCTCTTCCAGCCCAGAGGCATGGCCAGCCTGAAAATGGCCATCAACCCCTCACCCAGGCTGGCCAGCACCTCAGTAGGGCCCCCCACCCTGAAGGGGCTGTGGCCAGCCTGCAAAGAGCCCTCAGCTCTCACTCTGGCTGGCCACACCCCCATGGGGTGAGGGTCCCCACTGGGGAGCTTGACCAACCTGCAAACAGCCATCAGCCCCTCACCCATGCTGGCCAGGCACCCCAGTGGGGACCCCCACCCTGAAGGAGATGTGACCAGCCTGAAAACGGCCCTCAGCCCCTCAACCAGGCTGGCCAGGCACCCTAGCAGGACCCCCACCCTGATCCGGGACACCCTTAGGGCAAACCAGCAGGCTACCACCCGTGCACCAAGCCTCTATCCTGTATAATAAAAGGGTAATATGCAAATTGACCCTAAGAGCAGAATGACTAGTCATTATGACACACACTGACCACCAGGGGACAGACGCTCAATGTGGGAGATGCCCCCTGGTGGTCAGTGTGCTCCCACAGGGGGACCTCTGCTCATCCACAAGCCAGGCTGATGGCTGTCAGTACAGCGGTGGTGGCAGGAGCCTCTCCCGTCTCCTCAGCAGCGCTAAGGATGTCCTACTGCAGCTTAGGCCTGCTCTCCGCTGGCAAGTGGACATCCCCCAAGGGCTTCTGGGCTGCCAGAGGGATGTCTGACTGCCAGCTTAGGCCCGATCCCCCCTGGGGGCAGGCCTAAGCCAGCAGTGGACATTCCTCAAGGGGTCTCAGACTGCAAGAGGGCACAGGTTGGGCTGAGAGGCCCCCCTGCCCCCGAGTGCACAAATTTTTGTGCACTGGGCCTCTAGTTTTAAATAAAAGCAAAAGGTGAATAGTCTGTTCTAAATGAAGAGATTCTGTTTATGGAAACTTGCCTTTGGCATGGCCTTATCTCCCAAAGGATATGGATCCTCTTCCCTGTGACCCTAGACTCTAGGTACACAGAGGCAGGGAACAGCTCCCACTCATTCCAGGTCCCACCATACTCCTGCACTTACTTCTTCATAACGAGGAAAAGTGTCCTTCCGTGGCCCACGCCTTCAGGGTAAAGACGTGGGGGCAGCACATCTGGGTAGTCGACCAGGGCCCCTGGCAGCAGTGGAACAGACGATGTGAAGGCGCGGAAGACCCGGATGATGTTAGGGTGAGGAGCCAGTTGCTTCGGACCTCCCTTAGATTTTCTATTTCAGTCAAAAGGGACAAACGTATGAGGTAACAAGAGTTGGAAAGATAATCTAAGGCCACAGCAAATACTGCCATTCATTTATTCACCATTTATATCAAACATTTACTGCAGATCTATTATGTTCCAGATGCAGAGCCTGGTGTTAGAGAAAAAACCCATTAAGATGACACATCACATTTGATGAGCCCAGAGAAAAGCCAGTCCTTCTTTCCATCCATCATCCCATGTCACAGACACAGTTGTAAAGAGCACCTGGAATCCAACTAGGTGCCTGAGTTTGGATTCCAGGTCAGCCACCGTACATCCTTGGCCAAGTTACTTAACTTGTCTGTGCTCAGTCTCAAGTGCGGGGAAAAAGTAGTAACATACCTCATAAGGTTGATAATAATTGTAAAGAAAGGACTAGAATCTCTGTGAGTCCAAGTTCTTGCAATAACACTTGGTGTGGAATATGAGCTCAATAAACCTTTGTTGAATGAATGAATGGATTCAGACAGTTGCGAGTAGAGCTGTCACCTGCATGCCCTCCCCACCCTCTCTCCAGGAGCCCCACACTCACAGCCTCAACCAAAGACAACTGAACTAAGGGTAATAAACCTGGACACATCTGAGATCCAAATGGCTGACAGGAAAAGGGAAGGGGCTAGGTAGAGTCTTTGAGGGTACGAATGCAATGGAGCTGGTGAAAGGATGACATGAGATTTGCTTGGGCCACTGGAAGCCAAGGAGGTATACAAGCCAAAGGCAGGCAGGAACAGAAGAGCCATGGGGTAAGAAATAAGGACACCAGGTGGCAGAGAAGAGGAGAATGGGATAGAAGCCCAGAGACATCAAGACAATTCTCAGAGCATGACGCCTGCCCTGTCATCAGAGCTGCCTTGGTTCCTGAGCTCTGTAGGTCCAGCCCATGTGTGGTTTCTACTGCTCCTATTCACTGGGCCCCTGCTCTGTGAAATCTAAGGAGTCAAGGCATTATTCCATTGGGCCACTGGGGCTAGTGGAAGAATCAAGGTCATAGCTCAAGGCTGTCAGTGCCACGTGGGAAAGCTCTGCCAGCTGTCATGGGAGTCCAGAGAAGAGTGTGGCTATGCTAGGAGATGTGTATGTGGGACAGGAGGCTGTGGGGAGGGCAGCCCAGTATGGCTAACTGCATGCAAGATAGAATAGTCATGGAGGAGCTTGGTGCCTTGGGGAGGGCAGTAGGAATTCATTATGGTGGAGCATAGCCTGTAAATGGGACAAGATCAGCAATCATGGGGGTCCTAGCCAGTTTGGCTCAGTGGCTAGAGCGTTAGCCTGTGGACTCAAGGGTCCCAGATTCGATTCTGGTCAAGGGCACATGCCCAGGTTGTGGGCATGCAGGAGGCAGCCAATCAGTGATTCTCTCTCATCACTGATGTTTCTACCTCCCTCTTTCTCCCTTTCTCTCTGAAATCAGTAAAAGTATATTTTAAAAAAACAAATCAAAGGGGACTGGGGTGGGAGAGGGCACTGGGGGAGAGGGGGGAAGAAACATATGTAATATTTTCAACAGTAAAGAGTTATTTTTTAAAAAAAGAAATCAAGTGGGAGAATTAAGAGGAGCAGATGCAAAGGGCCAAATCTGAGATCCCTAGATGAGCAAAGGTTCAGTAGAGTACATGCAGGGTGCTCTCCGGGAGGTTTCTCCTGAGACCGCCTTAGATGTCACCTGTACTTTAGTAATAGACCTTCAGCCATATTCACCTAACCATTCAATAGACACTGAACTACAAACACAGGAAACAAAACTTGGAAGTCCTGGCCTCAGAGCATCTAGCACAGCTGAAGAGACTGGGAATAGACACGCTCCTGTGATTTACAGTCTGATGGTGATAACTGCGATAAAAAGAAACTAAGGCATGATAAAGGACTGGAGAGTGGCAGGGTCTATTTCAGATGAGAAGTCTGGGCAGGACTGTGCGGCAGGGACATCTCAGTGCTCACAGCACCGCGACAGCACCCTGTCAGCAGGCTGAAGCTGACACCACAATATTAGCCCCTCAAAGGCAGCTGACATTCAGTGGTCCACTTTTCCCTACACAGTAGCCAGGAGAAGAGGACAGTTACACTGGCGCCTTCCAAGCAATGCAAGAGGTTTTCCATGTACATTCCCTTAGGTCCCTATTTCTACCTTCTTGCTGACAGGACTAGATCGATAAATCAATCCTCTAGTAAATCACATGAAATGCAGCAGGTCCACCTCCACCTGGTGGTCTGCAAATATTTCAGTGAGCACAATTCCTGTTCTCACAGCTCAAACCTATGACATGGGACTTACAAGCCACCGGCCGAGAGGCAGCTATCCACTGCTCCTCCCTGATTTCCTACTGCTTCGAGGAGCTAATGCCTAGTCATCTTCCAAGAGGCACCACGAACTGTCCCTTCAAGAGGCCTTTCTGAATGGCCCACCCTTGCTACGCACACACCACCTCAGGGCTCCCTCCGCACCTGAGCGTACACCGTTCTAGAACTTACCACACCTGACTGCTCCTGAGTCATCTGGCTCCTGGGCCTCATGGAGAACTTGTGGGGAACAGGCCATTTTTTTTTTCTTTTTAATCTGTTTGCACCATTAGGTGCACTGCAGCTGTTAGAGGAATGAATGCTGCCTCTGCTGGGGGCAGAGTTCAGTTGGCACAGATAAGTGGTGCTCCACTGGGCATTACTTAGGAAGAATCAGAAATCAGATCCATTTCCTACTTTCTGAAATGGGCATTTTGGGATGGCCCTCTCTCCTCACTCCAGTGTGCATCGGCAGGTCATCTACAGTCTTTCCCAAGTTAATTACCCACCAACTGAAAATTCATCATCAACTACATCATTCAGTAAGCATCTGCCATCACCTGCATGTCGTGTCAGACACCGTGCTGAGAACACAGATGATGGTTTTGCTCTCAAAGAACTCACAGCCAGTCTGGTGGGCAGATAGGTGCTTACCTGTAAGTGATGTCTCCATACTCCCCGGCCAAGGCCACTCGACTCGCTGGGACCAGCTCCTGGCTCATTGTTCTGAAAATGGCTTCGCTGGAGGAGCCAGCCTGAAACAAATCCACGATGAATCCAGGGTTATACAGACCCAAGCAGAATGGCATACCCAATCCCTCATAATCCGGATCAGAACAGCTACTGCTTAAGATCGTTTCTGACCTTCAAGATAAGCCCAGCCAGTGTGGCTCAGTGACTGAGCATTGACCTAGGAACCAGGAGGTCACGGTTTGATTCCTGGTCAGGGCATATGCCCAGGTTGAGGGCTCAATCCCCAGTGGGGATCTGCGGAAGGCAGCCAATCAATGATTCTCTCTGATCATTGATGCTTTTATCTCACTCTCCCTCTCCCTTCTTTGAAATCAATAAAAATATCTTTTTTATCAAGCTTTCTTTCCAATGATAAAGCTTCATTATTGAAGTGCTGAAGCTGCTGCTCCCATTAAACTGTGGCAGGAAAGGAGACTAAGGTAATCATAAACTCAGTTCTGTGTTTTATAAGCACTGTGTTTTGTCTCTGCCAAGGAAATTGCAGTCATTTCCCATGAAATACAGATGTTTCTACCAACATATGTTTTGACTGAAGCAGCATTATGCTTTGGGCAGTATTACAAAATAGCTGGCAAGTGCTTTCTGTATTTAAATATTGGAAAAAGAAAATAAGTTATAATTGTTAAAAAAAACAGAGCTTCCGTTGCATTTTTTTAAATGTTGAAGTCAATTTGTATGTTTGTTTGGTCAATGTGTCCGCAGTATTTATTAAAACATACTTTCTTCTCTCTCCTTCAAATAAAAAAGTAATCATGTCTTTGTTGAAAAAAATAAGAGAGTTTATTTTGAAAAAATAAAAATAAAAAGATAAGCCAACCTCTCGAAGTGGCAAGCCAAGGGTTAGTCCCTCCTGAGAGAGAGGGCAGAGGTGTCATCCTTGTCAACTTAGAGGATGCTTCCCACACCTCAACTCTTGGCAGTTCAGATGCCAGGGCAGGAAGAGATATCAGGATGGGACCCTTCTTCCTGCCTTAGATGCCTCTGGGAACAACCAGACCTAGCCTCTAGGCTCCCTTCACAGACAGGTCAGAGCCTGACCAGCCCACTCTAGGTAAAGTTGTGCAGAGTCACAGATCAGCCTTCCCATCTCCCAGTAAGAAACAACCAACCAACAATACCAAAGAGGAAGAAAACGACCTTATTCACCTCTTTTCACTATGAACAGCTCTCAGAACCCAAGAAACTTGAGCATCAAGAATATCCTGTAAGAATCAAGTCTTTTAGGTTTTCTGAATGCAAAAGCTCTCATGCCCCAACCATGGAAGTTTGACGCTTCCCCTGGATGTTTTATAGGCAAAGGGTTCAGATGCTTGTTAGCTATTAACCCAGCTTGGAAGTGCAACAATCTAATAACTTCGTTCCCCAAATCAAAATAGGAAACTGCACTTCAGGGCCTAGCATGAGCTCATGGCTGTTTTTCACCTTAGACTTGGATGTATGCTCTGGGCAGGAGAAAGAACATCAGGTCTTGATGAATTTTCTAAGCCTGCCCGTGTAATGGCAAAGTAAAGAAATTACTCTCAATAGACAGAAATCTTTGTTTTTGAGGCGGGAATAAACTCAATATCCCAACACCTGGAGTCCTCCCAGAATCGAGAGCAGGGAGGTGACAAGCACGCCTCTGATCTGGGGTGAGGTGAGGTGGAGGGTGAGGTTAGAGATAAGGAGTGTGGCTCCCCCTCTCCAGTGAGGCAGGTCACAGGAAGGAGAAAAAATGGTGGTAACTGATCAGCCAGGACTGCCAGGTGAGAAACCAATGGTGTAGGCACTTGTTACTCAAACTTTGGTCCACAGCCAGCGGCATGGGCGTCACCTGGGAGCTTTCTGAAAGGCAGGATCTCAGGCCCACCCCAGACCTGATCAGAATCTGTCAATTCCCATGTGATTCGTGGACATGCTACGTTTTGAGACACACGGCTTCACACTCCTGAACTACGTAAGCACCTGGACTGTGGAGAATCTGTCTTTTCCTATCTACTTCCTGGGACAAAGCATCAGCACGTCCCCCGAGATTGGCACTCTGAAGATGGAAGGCCCATTCTCACCCTGATGTTCCACATCATCTTGATGGCTAAGGGGAAAGCAGGGGGCTGTGGAGCTCGCGCCTCCTCTTCTCCTGGTGGGATGACATCTGGGGCTCTCCCTGGAAGAAGCCGGATGCTCTTTGCCACCTCCAGGTTCCGGGGCAGCACAGGCATGGTGGCTTCATACACTGCAGCACTGCAGCCCTTGCCAATGGACTGCCCTATCAAATACTCCTCCAGCTGGAAGCCCTGCCAGCGCCTCGTGTCCAGTGGGTCGGGGAGCAGCTTGCTTTTCTGTGTAAAAATGGTCTGTGAGGAAAGACACACACTGTGAGAGAGGGAGACTAGTAAGGCTAAGTAATGGGAAACGGGGGAAGGGAAGGAGAGCGGGATAAGGTCTTCAAGTACAAGATTGGGAGCTAGTGAAAGCACAACCAGAGCAGGTTTCACTGCTCAGCCTGGGCTCAGGCCATCCTGCCTCCTCATTACTCAGAATAATGTTTCTCACACTCAGTCGCTTCATTGCATCAGAGACAACCTAACACTGAACATCATTACTTAAGAGGCCAGAACTTCCAATTTCTGCAGTTGACACACGCCACTCATTGCTGTCTGTCAAGACCCAGCACGAAGTTGGAGGTTTCTGGTTACGGAGACAGCTCTCTCTGCAAAGACCTTGGCAGGCAGCTAGAGGATGGTTGCCAGGAGCTGTAGATGGGCAGGAGTATGTGGTCAGCAGCACCCTCCACTTGTGAATGACCTCAGGTCACTGTTGCAGACAAGGGGGTAAAATCAGCAGCATCCCTGGAGCTGAGTCATTAAATCTTATCTCTACCTCTTAGGAATCTGATAGATTCATTCTGTTTTCAGAAAGGAAACAAGAATAATTCTGATGGAAATGCAGGTGCTGGTGGGGACGCCCTCGGAAAGAGCCTATGTCCCACAAATCAGAGGGGGGTGACATTTGAAGTCACCCAAGCTTCACCTCAAACCCTATCTGATTGGCTGATCCCTTCCGTTCTGTGGTTACCCACCTCTAGACTTTCCTACTCTCACGTCATCCCTTCACCTGCTTCTGAGCCAGATCAAACTACACTGCTTTCAATGTCACTCTCTCTTTTGCTCAAAAATCTAGCCAGTAGGTGGCTCAGGCCCTTGTCCTGGTACTCCGTGTATCTGAAAACTGTTTCACCAGCTGGTCTGTGCACCACCCATATTTCTCTTTCACTCGCCGCTCTCTGAACCTCTGCTCACACTGTTCCCCTCCCCTCTATTTCTATTGTGTTATCTCGCCTGGCTCTTCTCTACTCTTCCATCAAGTCCCAACTCAATCACTTCCTCCCAGTACAACTAACCCTGACAAACAGCCCACAGCAACCTTTCCTTCTGGAGGCGTCCTAAAGCACTTGTGTCTGTAAACTAGTACACCTTGCACCGTAAGTCTTACCTTGAAAAAAAAAGAAGTCTATTTGGTCTTGTCAACCCAATTCTTATACTCCATGGAGCAGAAGCAATATTTTGTGGTATAACCCTTTATTCTCTGTCCAAGTCCCTGATTTCAATTCTTCTATGCATATACCAAGAAGAATTGCCGGAGCATATGATAATTCTATTTTTATTTTGGGGGGAGCTGCCAGGCTGTTTTCCC
Organism: Murina feae; assembly: GCA_004026665.1. Taxonomy (NCBI): domain Eukaryota; kingdom Metazoa; phylum Chordata; class Mammalia; order Chiroptera; family Vespertilionidae; genus Murina; species Murina feae. The sequence goes on from PVJC01028238.1 coordinate 20,751, forward strand.
TAGCAGCTACTCATGTACAGTTTTTGTATAAACCCAAGTTTTCATTTCTCTGGGTAAATGCCCAAGACTGCAATGGCTAGGTCATACAGTAATGCATGTTTTTTTGTTTTTGTTTTCTTTTGAAAGAAACTGTTTTCCGGAGTGTTTGTACCACTTTATATTCTCGCCAGCAGCCCAGCTTCTCTGCACGCTCACCAGCATTTGGTATTATAACTATTTTTTATTTTAGCTGTTCTGGTAAGTATGCAGTGATGGCACATGGTGTTTTCTTTCAACCTGCATTTCCCTAATGGCTAATGATCTTGAACATCTTTGCATATTTAACATCTGTATCTCCTCTTGGTGAAATATGCACGCATGTCTTTTGCCTGTTTTGTAACCGAATGTCCCCTCCATATGCCTCCATCTAAATGGAGCAGCCACTACTCTGCGGTGACACCGTATGGAATTTTAGCATCAGAGATGCCAGATCTGGTGATTTTTTTCCCCCACAAAAGAAATCAAACACCTGAATTTTAAAAACTGTCAACTAATTAAAAATTTTAAGTGAAGTGTGAGAAAAGGACATGTAGATGGTAAGCTTAGGAGGATCGAGGTCCTCGGTTAAGAAAAGCCTCCATAATTTTAAGCAGGATTATCAAGTTTCCCACCCTTGGCTTCTGCCAGTTAAGCAATAGCAAAAGGCAAGGACAGTAGCAGAGGACTGGGTCAGATGTCACCTGTCACCCCAAACTAGCCAGAGCTCAAACATGAGACTCCAGTGCTGAGTAATAGGAGCTGGGATGGGAACCAACAAACAGGAGAGAGACACTGCGTGGTCCTTAACCCGCTGTGTCCTTGGGCAAAGTCACTGCCTCCCAGCCCTCAGCCCTCCCCGTAAACTGCAGAGGCAGGACCAACTCAGTCTGTGGCTCCAAACCCCAGGCACAAGACTGACTCCCTGAAAGAGGGAGTTCTGCCAGCAGATGACCTTCACACTGAATTGCAACGATGGCTCTTTCCTGGTTCTGCCTGCCTACCCTTAAGGGTTTGGATTTGCCAGCCTCCAGGATTACAGAGCCAATTCCTTAAGATAACTCTTTTTCTATAAACAGGTCCTATTGGTTCTATTTCTCTGGAGAACCCTGACTTATACAGATTTTAGTAGGGTAGAAACAGAGGTCTCCGAACTATTTTAAGCAACTTTTTAAAAGCCTAAGAGCCCAGCTGGTGTTGTTCAATGCTGGAGCCACGATCTATGAACCAGGTCACGGTCCAATTCCAGGTCAGGGCACATCCTCAGGTTGCAGGCTCCATCCCTGGGGTGGGGAGGGTGGGGGTGCTGGGTGTGGTGTGTATGTGTGTGCACATAAAGGAGGCAGCTGATCAATGATTCTCTCTCATCACTGATGTTTCTCTCTCTCTCTCCCTTCCTCTCTCAAATAAAAATATATTCCCAAAATAAAAAAGCCTAAAAGCCCCTACATATCCACTCACTCTAGATAACTCCATTCGGGTTAAAACCGCTCGGTGCGATGTCTTCTCTTGCTGTTTATGATTTTGCTTTGGCTTCAGCTGTGCCATGCACTGTCTGGCTAAGCTGCGGAGGCAGCCGGGTTCAGGGCGTAGGGCACCCCTCTTCCCTGGCTGTTTGAGTTCCAGCAAGGTATTTTGCCTGAGAACGCTTCCTTATCCATAAATTGGGGACAACTACCTCAGGGACAGAATGTTATGACTTGTCATTAAAATTTTAAAGACTGACACAAAGCTATGAGCCATGATGCGACAGAACGTATAATTAGCAGCCTTTCTCCCGAAGCATGATGCTTGAGGAAGGGAACACAGGAAAACAAAAGTGAGATGCTGTCCCTACACCAGACGCCCAGTAACACTGCACATGAGCTTTATGTGGTGGTTTTCAAGGAATGTCCCAGTCTGCGGAGGGAGGATAAACGGTGACTTAATTCAGGGCTTCTTAATTCAGGGCT
>PVJC01028239.1:0-22722 GCA_004026665.1 Murina feae
AGTGCACAAATTTTTGTGCACCGGGCCCCTAGTATATATATATTTTAGGATTATAGCAATGAATTTTATTTTTGTATTCTAATAATAATGATGGTAATATCTTGAATTTAAATCTCTTTCTTTCAAAGCCTTTGAGCATATTGCCTTTGTTTTGACTGTTAATAGATTACCTAACATTCCTGTGTCATATTGAAAGGCACCTGACTCACTGGCAGAGCGAAGACTACAACCTGAACCTCCCACTAATGTTTAATGTTTATTCCACTAGATTACATATTGGCCAGTTCATACGGTACCCACTTCAATGACAGAGTCCAAAGGCCTCAAAAGAAAGAAGGAGATCACACCAGTTAAGGTTATTTTCCCGCTGAGAGCGAACTCTGCTCCTTTGTGGTAGAGCACACTTTTATTTTCAAAATCAACTCCTTGCTTTTTCTTGCATCATTCCTACCTAAGGAAAGACCCATCTGAGCTGCTGCCTTTGAGTCTAACTATATACACATACCTTTGTTAAAATATAGTCAAGAGGATTTTTAAAAATACTAAACTTTACATTGGAAAGGCACGTTTTAATTTCTAGAGGTTATGAAATTTTCTGACAGAATAAATCCAATTTATTCCAAGTGGTGTGTGTCCAGATGTTGACGAAAGCATGCCTTAGGGGAGCCTCCTTGGTCTTGACTTGCTTATTCATATTGTTTCTTTTTGCATCTAGTTTAAACTTTATACACGGCCTTTTTGTTGCATTTTATAGCAAAGACTCTAGTGCATGAGCTGTTTGCAACTATGTTGGATTTGAGATGACCTCAGGAGCTAGAGCTCCATAAAATCCAGACTGTGGTAAATCAAATAAACATTTCAGCCTTTGTTTAAAAGAAGTCACTTTTATTGCAAGCCTTTTTTCTTTTTTTCTGGGCAGAGTGCCTTTACCTGCCCTGTTTTCTTCTGTTTTATCGGTCTCCTTTATTTACATAATAGTTTCCTTCAACTTTACAACTTACAATTGATTTGACATGAAGCTGTTTCTTTCTGGATCAGAAGAAAGAAAATATGTCATGTAGTATTAGCCTTCTTTTAATCAAGCCATCTGGACATCTGGAAGCAAAGTCCAAGCCTGTCAACTTCTTAGGATGTAAAGCAAGTAAAACAGAGGTGCTCTTTTCTCATCTCCCCACCTCACGGAAAGAAGTTTAATTTATGGGGATTTCTGTGGAGAGCGGTCTGTGCCGGAGAGGAATTGCCTAGCAGTCCCCACCCCCGACAAACAGAGTTTCATCAAACACTCCCAGATCTTTGAAAGTTTGTTCAAACTTTACTTAATTTTTGACAGAGGCTTTAGGTAATAGGAAGAGGAGGAGAAGATTCCAAGCCAAAGTGTTCTCAATGGATGGCAACCACCGAGAAAACAATGGTGTGTTGCTTCCTCAGCCACTCAGCCAAGTTTGTGTCGTAAGACTTCATCAACAAGGAGTGTTTACAGCATACGGTGACTGTGAGATGAGCCAGGTGGCATGCTAAGTGCAATCATACCTAGCTAAGGTGTTTCACTTCCTAATTCACCCTCTCAAAATAACAGGGTTACACCCTGGGTAATGCCTCTGAACAATTAGGAGTGACAGATGACACTGTGAAGGTAATAGGATTTAACCCGGTTCCGTGTTTTCAGTCAGCTGCTTTTACACAGCTGAAACAATGCATTCCTGGGTAACAAGAGACTTAAGGGGGCATACAATGCATTAAGGGTTTGGACCACTGAATCCACGGCTCAGTTATCAAAGTTTCAAAGGATAGTAGTAGGATCTGAAACAGTGTCTTTCCTTCTCTATTCTAACATAGAATTATTCTCTACTGAGAATCTCACAAACATTATCCAAAACACAGATTTTTTAAATATAAAGCTAATATCTCTACCTCACCAACAATATTTTCATAAACAATAAAATAGAAGAGTTTGACATTGCACAAAGCTTTTTTCTGTCTGTAAAGCATTCATATCCACAACATAAATGCATAGACAATGTCATTACACCCTATTCATCTGGATTCACAGAGTTGAGTCAGAATTTTTATTCTAGTCACTTGTACGGAATCAAAATACGCATCAAAACACTCCTTGAAGATACTACCTTACCTTTATTCATCTCTGTGGACTGATGCTCTCCTTTCCATTCCTGAACAGCTTCTTCTCCCTCCAACTCCAGTCCAACCATTTAGGATCTAAGGTGTGTTTGGGAGTATCTGTGGACCCATTCTACAGATTTGTCTGTTGTATATCACTTTTCACTTGTAAGGGGCCTCCAGGCTGCTGTTCATGCCATATAAACAAGACTCAGGTTTAGGAGAGCCTGCAAACATGCTCAACTTTCTCTCACCCATGTTTACAGAACCCCCTCATTGCTATAGCTTTCCCTGATAGCTGGGCCCAGGCCCTGAGTGACAAGTTAAGTCTTGTCGATCTCTGAGATTTTAGACTCCCCCAGGCTAGGTTTCTAGAAGTTGGAAGCAACTTTGAAAGAGCAATTTCAATCCTTTGCTCTAAGGAAGTACAAACAGAGCTTCGCATTATAACTATTCCAAGGTGCATCTTTAAAGAACCAAAGCCAACTGATTTCCATCCAACTCAGAGAAAATAGTGCTGCTTTTCAAAAATCCATCACGGTGCCTTTACAACTCAACTCCTTTCATTAGCAAAGAAAAGCTGTTTAATTCTCTGGATTGTATCTGGAACCACCATAGACAGACTTCTAAATCACACGTTGGCCGTTTTAATTTAAGTAAAGACTTTCCCACATATGCTATAAAACAAGACTTATCATTATCATTGAATCTTTGTATTTGAAAATAAACTTTATTTAAAGCCACACCTTTCAGTGAGGTTTGACAAAAGAAGGCAGCCAGATTTGGAAGGTTATGAATTCTGTGATGAAACTTAATTCATGGCTTCTAATAAAGACATTTTAAGGTTCCTGCCAAGTTCAGCATCAAGGCTTGCCAGAACATAGAATCTCTAGTAAGCCTAGCCCTTAATTTTGTGTGAGAGAACAGGCCCGACAGCAATAGGACTGGCTATGAGCTCGTCTCATATCCCTAGTAAAGACCAGCTGTACTAGCAAGAAGCAACACATCAAAAATACCTGGTAGTATTCAGAGCCATCAGCAAGAAGAGAGGGTCTCTGATAAATTGAGTACCTGTCTACATAGGAAAACCCTTCGTTTGAATGACCCATTTAAATATGTTTTCCCCATTACACAGAAACAACAGCTTTTGATTATCCAACAATTTGAGTGAGACAAGGCCAATCAAAGCGACAGGCAATTCAAAAATTCAACGGTGGGTTGGCCTTCAATTTCGTTTTTGTACTTGTAATGGACTATGTGTATGCTTGACATTCTGGGAATTTGCATTTCAAAGTAATAAATTTAGACCATAGAGACTTGACTCAAAAAAGCTAGAAAGTCATTTTAGCTCTTCCTCTGCTCAATATCTCGTCATCTCCATTCCTGAGGATGGACATGTCCTCATCTCCAGTTACCATTGACTTTACTAAGTGGATTGGCATGTTTCTCATTTCTTAATCAGAAAATTTGAGCATGGTTTTCCAAGGAATGGGGATATGAAAACTTGAGCAATAGAGAATTCGCTGTTTTCCTAAGAAAATTAGTGAATTACAGTTAACTTGCTTCTTAGGAAATTATAACGTGTCATAGATTTCAGAGATATTTAGCCCAATGCACTTGATAATTGCATACATTTTGCAAAATGAGATTGTTTCCGGAACTTTTATTTACCTCATCTCACACCCACCTCACCACCCTCACCTACCTACATACAGATCCCTGAGACTGACTGAGAAATGAGACAAATATCAGGTAGTGGCGCAGAACAGAAATCCAGGAAATACCAAAGGAGATTTGTCCTCTAGCAAGGAGCCATCGAGAGATGACGTAAGAACATTCCTCATCTGGAAGAGAAAACCCTCCCCAATGCTAGGTTAGCAATATTACAAAACAAAGAATATTTAAAACTTTATTTAACCTACACATTCTTCCATTTTCAAAGGGGTAAAATAAGCATTTATATATTTGGCAGGTGGGATATACTAAGGGCTCACTTGTAGAGGTACTGCCATTTCTGTGGCTTTTTAACTTTTTGACATATATTTTTATTGATTTCATAGAGGAAGGCATAGGGAGAGATAGAAACATTAATGATGAGAGAGAATCAGTGATGGACCGCCTCCTGCACACCCTCCACTGGGGATGGAGTCCACAACCTGTGCAAGTGCCTCGACTGAGAATCAAACCGTGACCTCCTGGTTCATAGAACTGTAACCTCCTGCTTTCTTGTTCTGTGCTCAACCACTGATATGTACCAGCCAGGTTCTGTGGCCCTTTAAAAAAAGGAAGTTTTAGCACATGATTTTGATGTTTTACAGTCATTTCCCTATTGCCAAATCCTTTGAATTAGTGTTTGTAATTAAACAAATAGAGTCTACAGATGCCTTAAAGCTGGGAAAATTGTTCACCAGAAAATGTTTCATTTTAGTCGGAGTTGTCTCAGGAGGACAGATACCTCTAAACAATAGTAATTCAGGGACTTGGCTAACATGTTGGATATGGAAAGTACTGCTTTATTGCCAAGTTTGGAAGATGTTTGCACAATATCTAGATCAATTTATATACATGGCTAATTAAAGTGACAAATATCAGTAATATAAGTTAAATTTGTAATGCTATCTAATGATAGGACATTTAAATTAAATATTAAGTGTTCATCCCTTGTCTAAAATGAAAGTGGAAAGTAAGCATTTTCTGTTTTATCAATCTATGCAGAAGCAAGTAATATAAAATATTGTTAAATTGGTAAAATGTATTAATTTTATGTTTAATGTTTTTGACTAAAATCTTCATTATCAGGACCTGTATATGTTAGTCAAGCACTCATGAGATTGTCAATAAAATGCAGCTTATCTCAACCTGGCATTTTTACTCAATGTAAAAACATTTTGTTTAAAAAAAAACAGATAAAAAACCAACAGAAATAGGGAAATGCATTTGCATATTCATAAGCCAACATTAGATAAGAAGTAAACAAAAAGAGATCCAAATGCTCTTTGACTTTGTTGGCATAAATAATGCCTGAAGCATGAGTCATAAGTACAAAGTCAAGATAGACAGGAGAGTTTGTAGAGAAAAGAGCAATATTTCTTCTAGACTGCATCTAGAACTTACTGTGTAGACATTAGAGAAATATGTTACAAATAAAAAGAAAAAAGTGGGTATTATTTTTCAAAGGATTTGAGCTTAGTCAAGGGGTGATGCACAAACTACAGAATATATATTATCTTTTTTTTTAAGAAGATACCAATTTAGATTATTCTTTCTTAGATTCTTCAGAATCATAACTTTGGAACAGCTGCACTGAGACTATAAATTTACACAGTAATAAAGCAATCAGAGCCACAGATAATTTTGAATGACTTGCTCAGGACTTTGTACTTTTTTATAAGACTTTCAGCAGGTTCACAATCCTCATTCAGCTTTGCATGTACAAAAAAAGGTTGTGGACAGAGTCAGAGATTAGTAGCAAGAAAAAGATTCAAATGTTCCATTTCTGGCTTAAAGATGGAGGAACCATGTGTCAAGAAATGTGAACAGGTTCTAAATGCATCGAGCAGACCTTGACTCTCAGCCAGCAAGGAATCAACCACCTCAGTTCTATAACCACAACAAACTGAATTCTGCCAACAACGAAAATGAACTCAGAAGGTGGATTTTTCTCCCCCAGAACCTCCAGATGACAATTCAGCCCAGTCCACACTTCTTAGGCCTTGTGATGGCCTAAGAAGAAAATCTGACCATGCCATACTAGACTGTTGACTTATAGAACTGTGGTGGCCAAGGTCTTTCTACTCTGTTATCACTCAGGAGAATCAACGGGTCATTTAAGCATCACATCAATTCACAAACCTGGGCAACAGAGAGTCCTTGTCATGTTAACATTGAGAAGAAGCAATGAAAAACTGAGACCTGCCTCTGAGGCTATCACTTATTTTTATCTATTTGGATAATAAATACTGACACGTTTGCATTAAGTTTGAAAACTGATTTGGTGCTTCAAGTATTAAATTGAAGTTGTTGCATGACTGGTGTGGCCCAGCAGTTGAGTATCGACCTATGAACCAGGAGGTCACTGTTCCATTCCCCTACAGGGCACATGCCCAGGTTGTAGGCTGGGTTCTGAGTAGGGGATGTGCAGGAGGCAGCCAATCAATGATTCTCTCTCAGCATTGATGTTTCTATCTCTCTCACCCTCTTTCTTGCTCTCTGAAGTCAATAAAAATACATGTATTTAAAATATGTTTTTAAATAAATATATTTTAAATAGATTTTTTAAAATATTGGAGTTTATGAGGAAAATTTAAATGAAGAGTTGCATAACAGAACTAAGAAGAAAAAAAGTGCAGTAGAAATAAAAGATAGGGAATAGTCTACAAATGAGCATGACTGAAAAGACCTGAGGATGAACCATGTGTTTATCATCTTTAAAAATTAGTGAGGCTTCTTCCTTTCAAAGTCAGCAGTGCTAGTTTGTGGCATACGCAAACTGCAATTCTTCACTCACTAACAACCAGACTCTGGGTTTAATTCAAATATTTTCAAAGTTAGAGAAATGAAATTTGAAATATTAGGTTAAACCATATGAAATTGTGTATATAACCATTTATGATCTATAAAAATGGCAGTTTCATATGGTTCAACTTAATAGATTGTTAGGAGAATATTAAAAACATGACATGGATATAGCCACATAATTATCTTGGTGAAGAGAACAGAATAGTGACTGAACAACCAGTAGGTCTCTTCACTGGGGACAGTAAAGGAAAAATTGGGCTTTGCCTTTAAGAGAAATTATTTTTAAAGTTCACTTTTGTAATAAGGAATATCTTGCTGAGAGTGGGGGATGTTATTGACTGTAATTAGCTACCTCTCTTGAAGATTTGAGGCCTGATTTAATATTTTTGTGTGGAACAAAATATCTAATGTAACAAAAGAATAATATTGAAATTGACCATTTTTCAGGACGCCTAAGCCATGCCCACCAACCAATCAGAGCAGCTGTATGCAAATTAACCCAGCCAAGATGGAGGCCGAAAGTCATGGAGCTAGAGTAAACAGGTGGCTTCCGTTGCACCAGGAGGAAACTGTCTGCCTAGGCCGGCTGGGCCTCTACCAAGGCAACATTCTTTCAATAATAGAAGCCACGGAGCTGAAGCAGACAGGAGGCTTCATTACCTGACTAGGCCTTAGCTTAAAGGAACAGTGTATCAATTATAGAAGATAAATAAACCCCAGAAACCTGCTTGTAGCCAGCCTTGCTGGGACGTTGGGTCAATGGGAGCTGTGGGCAGCTTGAAAGCCTGAAAACAGCTCTCAGCCCGTCACCCAAGCTGGCCACACCCCAATGGGGTGAGGGTCCCCACTGGGGGGCTTGGCCAGCCTGCAAACAGCCATCAGCCCCTCAGTCAGGCTGGCCAGGTACCCCAGTAGGGACCCAAAACCTGAAGGGACTGTGGGCAGCCTGCAAACAGCCATCAGCCCCTCACCCAGGCTGCCCAGGAACCCCAGTAGAAACCCAAAACCTGAAGGGGCTGTGGGCAGCCTGAAAATGGCCCTCAGCCCGTCATCCAGGCTGGCCACACCTCAATGGGGTGAGGGCCCACACTGCGGGCTTGGATAGCTTGCAAACAGCGATCAGCCCGTCACCCAGGCTGGCCAGGCATGCCAGCAGGTGGACATCCCCAGAGGGGTCCCAGACTGTGAGAGTTCACAGGCCAGACTGAGGGACCTCACGAGTACACAAATTTTTGTGCACCGTCCCCTAATATAAGTGTGTGTGTGTGTGTGTGTGTGTGTTTTCTTACTGCTCAATATAAATTAACTCACAGGAGAAAAGAGGTTTGGAGAAGTATCAGCAGTAGAGATATAATGGAGTTAAAACTACATTGTGATTGTGGAAATGAAAAGAGAAATCTAGAAAACATCAGCATGAAGCATGAGTTGCAAATGGTGATGGGAGTAGAAGGTAAGAATAGTAGTAAATGAGACAGAGTGACCTCTGACAATCTAGAATATCATGACCTTAGAGCAATGGCCTCATCTTTACACTTATCCAACAACTGACAACGTTCTTGTCTAGAAAGAGATGTTTCAGGGCATTTGCATTGGAATGTGCACATTAGACAGGCTGGGGCTAAAAAGAAAAAAATAACTTGAGAATCATTCAACCTGTTCCTGACCTCCAGCTAGACCACCATTCATTTCATTAAATCTTCCAAATAACAAATTATTATATTTTCCATGATAAGAATTCCCTAGCTTACTAAAACAGATACAATCCAAGTGTCCTGTTGGCAAACACCCACTGACAATAATATAAGCATTCAAACATTTTAAGGAAACTCCCTTAATTGCTGCCAAATCTTTTTTCCCCAAAAAAGTCAAACACAACTCCTGAAATATTTTCATAATTTCAATATGATGCACATAATTGACTTTGCAACCAAATAGCATGAGCTTTATATATTGGGATCTCAACCAAATATGTCTTCTTAGGAGCATTTAAGTTTAAACATTAACATATTGTGAGAAGTTAGAGCACTCACATGTCTACAAAACAAATGATTCAACAATTTCTCAGGCATTTTCACAAAGGAAATGTAGACATATAACCTGAAATAAGAATAAACAAAGAGGCTTTAAAGTACTAGAGTTCAAGACATAGATATAACGATATCATGGACTGCCCTCTCATGTCTCTTCACATTCCTCTGAAGATTAACTTTAGGGTTATTTGTTTTGAAATCCTATAACCGTTAGTACTTGACAATTACAACTGGAAAAATACTTTTCTTATTTCTTATCACATTTAATTCTGAAATACTTAGAACCATGGGTATTCTAGTCAATTAGTGGCTTTGAAGTTATATATTCTAATTTTGATGTCAGTAATTTTTTATCACAGACTTCTTTGAAAATCTGATATTATCTCTGAACTCTCTGCTAAGAAAATTGCATGTGTTCTGAGTGTCACACAGAAGTTTCAATCTGTCAACTTCCTAAAACTCATGGGCCCTGGGTCAACAGTCTTTTATTTATCCCAAGCAACTTGTCTGCAAGGGGGAAAATGAAACCCAGGGAAGCTACTTGACCTGACTAAAGATCACACAACAATTGAGGAGTAGAGCCACCAGTGAAACTGAACTGTCGACCTAACTTATGGCCTCATGTGTTTCTACTACCTCCTGGGAATTCAAATAACCATAAACTATCAGGATTTTGGATATCAGATCGCCTCTCCCAAAACTGTATCATCATAAACAAGAGATAGTAAGGTCAGATGTTAGAGAGATTTGGCATTATATCTGAGTGCTTGACTATTGAAGCTATTGCATGACTGGACATAAAGAGTTTTTTTGCATTAATATCTCTATCTACAATCTCTCTATCAATCTCTCTAACTGAAGTAAAAATAATTCTGTCTAGTAAATTCCAACCACTATTGCAAGAAAAAGTGAGCTCATTATCTATAGCACATAATATCAAAAGCAAATAACTACAGGAAAAAAATTCCTTCAGAAACAGAATAATAACTGTGTTTTCTCAGAGCATTACAACTTAGAAAGAACTGTGAAATCACACTTTAGTACAAATAAGTATCAGAAATTTGCCCTGATTCACTGGAAAAATTGGTGAAACACTACCGTATTTTCCCGCACATAAGACAACTGTGTGTATAAGACGACCTCCAACTTTTGAGAAGATTTTCCTGGGTTAAAAAGTCTGGATGGAGACCATATGGGGCACAAAAAGGAGCCGACCGGAAACACTTGCAGTCCGGCTCCATTGAAATGAATGGAGTGCGGCTGTTCTTGAGCGCCCCTCACTGTATGCAGTGACCGCAGATTTTCCAGTCCGGTTCGGAAGTTTCAGCACCTGCCCTGTAAGATGACCCCGACTTTTGAGAAGATTTTCCTGGGCTAAAAAGCCATCTTATACTCCAGAAAATACGGTACATTGTTATTACTAAAATTTCCAGCTTTGTCCCCTATGCCTTCCTATGAAAGCCATCTCAGCTGCCATATGACCTTACATGGCTCTAGCCTCTATGGAAAGACTTTTGAAACTGCCAACTGCCAATTATTGCTGCTGGTAGTGGGTCTGCTTCCTACTCATTTCATCTTCCCACCAAAGTGCCATGTTGGTGAAGCTGCTTGAGGAAGTGTTATTTGCATGATTTTTACTGATAACCAACAAAGTCACCCAGTATCATGTTCCTCTACTCTAGCTATACCCCATTGAAAAGCAGACCACACTGTTATATTTGTCCCAAAGCAAAACGACTTAGCATTTCTTATGTCCCACCGAAATTTTTCTACTTCTAGTGGCTGATACATACTTGCTACCAAATAAATAAATGCTGATGCCAAGGCATTATGAAGAACACCAAATTTGGAATATTATCTTTATTTCAATGTGTTAGTATAATTCCTTGACTATGTTGCCAGTAAACATATTGAGTCTTGGTGATGCTGATAAAATAAATACAAGAATAACACAATTTCCAAAGTAGACCTATCTAAAATTATATTTAAATGTCAGCTTGCAAAATATCCTTTCATCTCCTAAATTTCAATTTCTGATCAAGTTAATTGAGAAAGTTTGGTGAATACATATAATTATTTAAGTGGCAAACTTGACTTTATACTATGAATATAATAATAGATATTTTTACTCTATATGTGGATATTTTAGACCAAAATATATTAAACTGGAAAACACAGTGGATATTTAAAATATGAATATCAGTGTACGAGCTTGAGAAATATCAGGTTACCAGAGAGAAAGGGGATAAGAGGAGGAGGAAAAGATTTAAGGGGGGCAAATATATGGTAATAGAAGGACACTAGACTTTGGGCAGTGAACACATAATGCAATCTAAACTAATAAAAGCGAAATAGTAAAATTAACCGTTTCTCCGGGACGGGGTAAGCCACGCCCACCAGCCAATCAGAGCATCTGTATGCAAATTAGCCCAGCCAAGATGGCGTCAGCGGACACCCGGAGGCTTGCCTCCGGGTGCCTGCTGCCGCCATCTGTTGCCTTCCTGCAGGCCACACGGGTGGGGGGGTGGAGGAGCGACCCCCCGCAGCCCCACACCTCCAGGCAGAAAGCAGTCTGGAAGTAGGTCTGTGATCGTGGGGGCTTGGGCACAGATGCCTCCGTGAGTGCCCGAGCCTCCGTGATTGATTTCAGGTGGCAGGGCAGCCGGGGCCTGGGGGAGCAAGCCAGCCCAGGCCCCTAGGCTGTCCTGCAGCCTGGAAGTAGGTCCATGATCACGGGGGCACCGCACACACGCCTCCGTGAGTGCCCGTGTCCCCGCGATTGATTTCAGGCTGCAGGGCAGCCCAGGCTCCCAGGCTGCCCTGCAGCTGGAAGTAGATCCATGATCGCGGGGGCTTGGGCACAGAGGCGTGTGTGCCCGTGCTCCCGCGATCGATTTCAGGCGGCAGGGCAGCGGGGGCCTGGCGGAGCAAGCCAGCCCAGGCCCCAAGGCTGCCCTGCAGCCTGGAAGTAGATCTGTGATGGGGTGGGGGCACGGGCACTCAGGGAGGGATAGCCTTCCTGAGTGCCCGTGCCCCCCCCCATGGATTCCAGGCGGCAGGGCAGCCTGGGGGTGGGGAGGAGGCAGAGGATTCGAGCCAGCTCCGCCCCTGAGTCTGAGGCCTGGAAATCGTTGCGGGGCACACAGCACACAGGGAGGGGTGCCCTCCGTGTGTGCTGTGTGCCCCAATGGATTCCAACTGTAAGAGAGCACAGACAGGGATTAAGTACCTCCCCACCCCCTGCCGAGTGCACAAATTTTTGTGCACCAGGCCCCTAGTATACAGATAATGTGCTATACAATTGTACACCTGAAACTTATATAATATTATTAACTAATGTTTTCTCCACAAATTCAATTTTTAAAAGACAAGAGGACCGTCATTTGCCAAAAAAATAAAAACATTTAAGGACAATATTTAGATTTTGGGTTTTCTTTTTGTCCTTTACAAGTTTCATAATTGAGGTAAATGCATTCAACCTAGAGAAAGAAAGACCCAGAACTTATTACTATTCCTGATTATTTCTCCATAGTCTTACTAAAAGCTTTACTCATTCATGTAACTAATGTAAGCAGTACTGTGTATTAGACACTGCTTTATACAGAGGATACAATGCTGGATAAATAAAATGCAAGTCACACTTCTGGACAATTTACAGTCACATGGGAAACACAGACAAATAAAGAGACAGTTACCTGGTGACAAATCCTAGGACTGGTGCCTTACTTTTCAAGGAGAAAGTGCCAACTAGGATAGAAAGATGATAGACATTAAGCAAAAGAAGAGATATTGAAAGTAGAACGAGTTGTATGTACAAAGACCCAGAGTGAATGTTTGGAGAAGTCAAATCAATTCAGCCTGGCTTAAATGCAGAACGTGTAAAGGGATACTAACTGGTGAAGCAAAAGAGGTAATTACTCAGGGGACAAAATAAGAGGGAGTCTTAAAGTTCTTGGTAAAGAAGTTCAATTTCATCCAGAAAAAAATGAGGGACTATTGACAGATTGATAGTACAGTGGTGGCATCAGGTTTACATTTTAAACTATTCTGACTCCAGCCTGAAAAATGTCACCACAGGAAGTTCAGAGAACGAAGCTAAGGGCAAGGGCATCAGTATCACATAACTAACCAAAAATAACATTTTTCTCACAACTCCCTGAGGTATTGCTTTGGGTATATCATAATCACGTCCCTGGTCTACTTGAAGCTGCTGCTTACTGGCACAGTGCATTTGTGGGCTACATGTCAAAGGTGAAATGAGTCATAATCATCCATCAAGACCCGGAATGTCTAGCGAAACAGTCATCAGCTATCTGGTGGAAGATTTGTTTCACAAATGGCTTAGTTATATGATGTAGAGGGCGATAGATATATCTAAAGACTTGCTGTGATCTAAAGCACAAGTTTTCAAGACTGAACTTTAAAAACACCTGGGAGACAAATCAACCAAAGGACTTATATGCATACATATAAGCCAAGCCAATGGACTCAGACAACAGGGGGATGAGAGCATGAGTGTGTGTGTGTGTGTGTGTGGGGGGGGGGTTATTGGGAGATGAGGACACATTTGTAATACCTTGACCAATAAAGAAAATAAAAAATAAAAACACCTGGGGGAACTTGAAAAATGATGGATGTCCAGGCTCCACCCCACACATATTAAGTCAAAGTCTCTATGGATGAAAACCCAGGTATCAGTATTTTTAAAACTCTGAGTTTATTCTCATGTGCAGCCTAAGTCATGAGTTTAAGTTCAATAAGATTTGGGTGACTGACCCAGGGTGCTCCCATTATAAGGGTCAAGACATATGAGCTCTAAGTTACCCTATAAAGGCTTGAGCTGTGAAAGCATGTGCTTAAAACTTTGGAGTCCCTTCTTGCACAAGCAGCAGACACAGCAAATGATCAGATATGTGTGGGCAGGAACACATTTTAATTAAAGAAGACTTTTGTCTAGCAAAATAATTTTAAAAATATTGTTACTAAAACTTGGTGAACATAGAGTAAAAAATTATCAGAATTGTTGTTTTACAGGTCTAAATTCATCCTTAGAAAGAGCTATATGGATATTTGAGAAGGAAACTTAAAAAAGAATCCTGTATAAAGGGGTCTCATGGTGTATAAAAGAGAGAGATAGAAATAGAGAGATGAGAGAAAGAGAGAGAAAATGAGAGCGAAATAGAAGAGAAACAAGTTGGTGAACAAGGACCAAACATGCCAAACCAGGTTTTCCTGGTTAGAGGTCACCAGTTGACTCTAATATATTTAGGCTTAACACGGAAGCATGTCACTTTCGCATCCTATCCTTTAATAATTCTCCTGCAATGATCGACTGACTGTTCTAATTTCTGAGAAATTAAACTCACTATTTTCACCTAATAAATACTGAACAAATACAAGCATCCCAGAAAATATCTCTTCAGACAATACTGAAGCTTTCATGATAAATAATTCCCAAGTTAACAGTGATTTCTACTAATTATTCAATACTTATTACGTACTGGGTTTTATTTGTCAGGTTGCCATGCAACCCAGTGATTTATGTATCATTAGTTCCATTTTCTAAATAACTAAACCAAAGACCAACTTCCTTTCCCAAGATCATAAAGCTGTTCATTTCTCAAGATCCAAAACTTGAATTCTTTTTAAAAAAATATATTTTATTGATTTTTTTACAGAGAGGAAGGAAGAGGGATAGAGAGTTAGAAACCTCGATGAAAGAGAAACATCTATCAGCTGCCTCCTGCACACTCCCTACTGGGGATGTGCCCGCAACCAAGGTACATGCCCTTGACCGGAATCGAACCTGGGACCCTTGAGTCAGTCAGCTGAACTGCCTCCAACATGGGACTTTCTCAAAAGTAACACTACAAGGTTTAAAAAAAATTTTTCCTAATAATAAGAATAAGAGGTATCAAAAAAGAATCTTCACCATGTCAGTTATAATATTCTGAGACTATAACCTATGTCAAGTCTATTGATGTGTCTTTGCCTAAAACATGATATGAAATATCACTTCTTATACTATATATATATTATAAGTATGTTTGGGTGTAAACATAGCCACACTAAAAAAGATAGGAGTTGTTCACAAGGTGGTAAATTTTCTAGAGATGTTATGACAAAAAAAAAAATCATGATCAAACAGTGATTGTATTGACAATCCTATGAGAAACACAGAGAGAAGAATGTAAAATCTGTATTGCTTGTGGTCTTGTAGGATGAAGTACCTTCTGGTGCTGGAAACTGATTGTTTTTATGCTGGAAACTGATTGTTTTTAACCTACTTTGGTTGCTCTGAAAGGTCAATGCATCCATTGTTTAAGTTGAAACATTGTTAATTACAGCAAATCTCTACCTGTTAATTACATGTAAAATTCTTCCTTGGAATTTCCTGCCTAAGGATATGGTTGTTTTCTCAGAGACTCAATAAAAGGCTGATGAGACTCAGGCATCAGTGGGCAATCTACCCTGGTAGAGGAAAGATGCCACGCCTGGTCCCCCAGTTTCCAAATTGATTATCTTCCAGTCTCTCTCTCTTCATTTTGTGTGCGGCCTCCTTCAGAACTCGAACTCTGAATAGGGACCCTGAACCATGCTGGACGTGTAAGGGGCTTAAATATTCTGGGGTAAGGCTTTGGGGATCATATTGCCCAGTTCAGAGAATGCATGAAGTACATGAAGACTACAAAGACGGCAGTGTGACAAGGGCCCACCTATTGTCACTAGACACTTTACCAAAGGGATTCTGAAAGAGGGAGGCGTGAATCCTACCTCTCTCAAGTCAACCACCCTGTCCTTTTCTAAGCCGGGCAGATTCAGGGACTGGCAGGGCACAAATATGGCCTCTGCTCTTCCAAGAATTTGCTGGAGAAAGTGAGCATAAGACCTAATTCCTCTTGAACCAGAGAAGAAATTTGAGAACTGCAGTTGAGAGTCCTGGGGCAGGGAGTTCTTGGGGCTCCTAGGGAGAGGCAGGCCTCAAAGCTCCATGGGTGTGTACAGAGATATATAAATGGATAGTCACCAAAATCTCATTGTTACCTCAGGGTGAAGAGCTTCCATTTTCTTTTAGCTTTCTTACATGTATTTGTAGTGGCTTTTTTTTTTTTTTACATGAAGCTGTATTATTCTCATCACCTTATCTAACCTAACAAAAGAGTAATATGCAAATTAACCATCACTCCGTGACACCTCAGGCACGCCCACCAGCCAATCAGAGCAACTATATGCAAATTAACCCAGCCAAGATGGCAGTTAATTTGTATACACAGGCACAGAGTGAAGACTGAAGATAGCCTGGAAGGAAGCCAAGTGCTGCAGAAGGGAGCCAAGTGGCAGAGAAGGGAAGGAGCAAGGCAGTGGAGACAGGAGGGAGCTGAGGCAGCAGGGAGGAAGTGAGGCAGCGGAGAAGTGGGCTTCGCTCCCTTCTCTGCTTTGCTCCAGCTCAGGAAGCCCTATTCTTGCAGGAATAGGCTAAGGGAACCCTATTCTTGCAGGAATCTACCTGCAATGGGCCTCTAGTCCATTATAAAATAGAATTAAAACAGAAAAAAATTAATTACTAAAAGTTTAAAAAATCAAATTCTTGGCTCAACTCAAACACTTTGGAAACCCAATGACTTTCTAAAACTGTTAAAAATTAGTCCTTAGCTTAGTGCAGCTGCAGGGCTGAAGTAGCCAAGGAATCAAACTAGTTCTGGCTAACTCAACCTTTTGCTTTTAAATCAAGTTTATTAAGCCCCCAAATAATATATACCTGTTTCTTAAAATGTTGTCTATTTTAGATCAATTTATTTCAAATAATAGTGCTGAAATGTTTACAGCAAAAACACGTCATAAACTGACACTTTTGAGTCATTGTGTAAATTTGGTTATTGAAGTTTTGTATTTGCTAAAATACTCTTTATTGATCCATCTGGTACTAATAGGTCCACCTGCCTCCTGTTTTTTTGTTTAGTGATCTAAAAATATAGCAATAACCACCATAAATTGAGCATCTAACTATGTCAAGCATGGTGCTCCACAAAGTATTTATATCATCTCATTTTTTTTATCTTAAAAAGTCCTACAGGTTTGATTAAATCTTATCCCTTTATTAATGGGAAACTGAACCTCCCAGGGGGATAAAAAAAACTTGCCTATTTGTGTAAGCTATCCTGTCACTGATGATCCACTTTTAGTAGAAAAATGTAAGATTCACTACTGTTGTATTGACAACCCTATGAGAATCACAGAAAGAATGTAAACTAAAGTAGCTCTTTGACCTTAAAAAAAAAAAAAAAAAAAAGAACTAACTTAAATGAGGAACAGGATTGGCTTTCTATATCCTTGAGAAAAATCAGTTATTTGTTGGCTTAACAAATTGTGTTTTCACTGGAGAATTTGAGTAACATTGAGAATGGGTGACTGGCTAGCAGCTACTGATTGTCTGTGTTAAGAAGTAATTCTTTGCCTGTCTTTTGAATTTCTGTTCCTAGATGTTATATAATTGCAGTTAGACGTCAACTTGCGCATATATAAGCTTTCCTATCATTGCTCACCCAGTTACGAGGGTAAAATGTAAGTTTCTGTACTATTGGTATGACAATCCTGTTAGAGTCACAGAGAGAAGAATGTAAAATAAAGTAGCTCATTGACCTTAATAAAAATTTAAAAAAGAACTTGTCTAACTTCACAGTTTGTAGCTGGCAAAATAAAATTCAAACCTTGGTCCTACCCAAGTGTAAAGCCAGTAGACTTTCTACTAACCTGTGTGGTCCATGGAGTTTTTAGGACAGTAACTCTAATACTTTTATTTTGTCATATCCCTCAAGAGAAATTGCTCAAAATCATCCGTTAAACTAATTTTCCTGGACTAAGTTCTTGAGGAGTGGAGATAGTCTGCTTAACATTCAGCTCCATTATCTTATCATGTTGGAATATATCCTGGCTTCAGGACACCCTTCTGTTGAAAAATATTTTTAAATATACTTTTAATATCCTAGAGGAATCTACAAGGTAGAAAATCCAGAAATAGATAAAATTAATTAACTTTCAACAATGCAAAGGATGGATTGGAGCAGAAGGATAAAACCCCAACTACTGCCTATCTTGATTTTGAAGTCTAGGTTTTGCTCCATTTTAATGAAAAATCTCATAGCATATTTCAAAGATCCAGGAATCAAATATTTGCAAATATCCTTTGTTATTGAAATTCTTCTAAGTTCATTTTCATATTGAACTGACAAGAAGGTAGCTGGTAGCTACCCATTATCTTCAGACACAGTAGCTCTATTTACATGGCCTCTGCCAACATATGAGTCACTGAGTCAGACTGTGACAAGCCCACAACATTTCATATTATTTAACCCACTAGAAGCCTGGTGCATGAAATTTGTGCACTTGGGTGGGGGGAGGATCTCTCAGCCCAGATTACACCCTCTCACAGCCCGGGACCCCTTGCTCCTTACTACCTGGATTGCTGCTCCTTAGTGCTGCCGTGGAGGCAGGAGAGGCTCCTGCCACTGCTGCTGCATTCACCAGCTGTGAGCCTGGCTTCTGGCTGAGCAGCAATCCCCCTGTGGGAGTGCACTGACTACCAGGGAACAGCTCCTGCATTGAGCATCTGCCTCCTGGTGATCAGTGCTCGTCATAGGGACCAGTCGTTCTGCTGTTTGGTGGATTTACATATTAGGCTTTTATTATATAGGATTACCCCAGAAACAGCTAAGGAAAAATGAACCCTCTGCAAGCCAATGATTTTAGCACCAACACTGAATTTCACATAACAAAATAAAGGTGCATTTCTTAAGCAGTCTGGGATAGAAAATGCATGCAATAGTTCTATGCAAGTCAGGAGCATGGTGTTTTTTTAAGCAATAACAGTTTTGTAAAACTTTGGTTTCCCCCCTGACTCCTAGCCTGAAAAAGCTGGTAAATTGCTTAACTGAAAATTTTGAAAACTGAAACAGTAATTCCTATTTAGCATGTGTGCTTGCAGGGTCATTCCAGTGATTCACAGATAGCACCACAAATCACAGTTGAAAATAAAAAAGCAGGTTTTCATAAAACACAATTAATCAAATGTAAAGTCACATTTTAGCCAAGTGGTATTGACCTCTACTTAATGTTTCCATCCTCCCCAATTCCTTCCCCTCTTCCTCTCCATCCTTCTCCTCCATTATCTTTCTGGTAAAGTTCAAATTGGTCTCAGAATTCAGCCAAAGTTTGAGGGTAAAATATTGCATTCCTTGAGAAAAGTGTTTTCTGTATTTCTAGTTATTTCAAGGCCGTTTTAGATAAGGATTCAAAATTAAGTAGATGTGTGGACTTTTTTACATTGGTCTGGGAGAAAATGCTAACCTGAAGGGTTTTTTTATTTTTTTATTGTCTAAAGTGTTACATATATCTCCTTTTTCCCCAATTGACACCTCCCCCTGCCACCCCTCCATCAGCCATTCCCACTCGAGACAAGCCCCCACCGCCCCACCCCAGTGTCTGTGCCCATTGATTATGCTCATATGCATGCATACAAGTCCTTTGGTTGCTCTCTAACCATCTCCCACCCCTACCATTTGTCTCTAAATCAATCTATTCTTGTTCATCAAATTATGTTGATCATTATATACCACATATGAGTCAGATCATATGGTATTTATCTTTCTCCGACTGGCTTATTTCGCTTAGCATAATGCTCTCCAGTTCTATCCATGTTGTTGCAAATGGGCAAAGTTTCTTTTTTACAGCAGCATAGTATTCCATTGTATAGATGTACCACTGTTTTTCAATCCACTCATCTGCTGACAGGCACTTAAGCTGTTTCCAAATCTTAACTATGGTGAACTGTGCTGCTATGAACTAGGAGTGCAAATGTCCTTTCTGATTGGTGTTTCTGGTTTCTTGGTATGTAGTCCTAGAAGTAGGATCACTGGGTCAAATGGAAGTTCCTTTTTTAACTTTTTTAGGAAACTCCACACTGTCTTCCACAGTGGCTGCACCAGTCTGCATTCCCAGCAGCAGTGAAGAAAGGTTTCTTTTTCTCCGCATCCTCGCCAGCACTTGTCATTTGTTGATTTGTTGATGATAGCCATTCTGACAGGTGTGAGATGGTATCTCATTATTGTTTTGATTTGTATCTCTTGGATAATTAGTGACTTTGAGCATGATTTTATATGTCTCTGGGCCTTCTATATGTCCTCTTTTGGTCCTTTGACCATTTTTTGATTGGATCGTTTATCTTCCTTTTGTTAAGTTGTATGAGTTCTCTGTTGTGGGGCGCGGCCATAGTGTTTTGGATAGGTTCAAGCCTTGAACTACTGAGAGGGCATAGTCTTCTCATTGCCACATGCAAGTCCCAGCTTGGAGGGCAGAGCCTTCCCAGCACAATTAGCCAACAGCCATAGTTGTAAGCCCCACGTGTCTGAGTGATAGAGTTCAGGTGCCTGTAGTGGAGTGGGACTGAAACTAATGAGAATGCTGTAAACAACTTATTCAAGCCCTTACTTTGCCTCCTGGCATCTGTTATAAAATAAAGACACAGCTTGTGGGTGTGGTTACTGTATCTCTCCATCAGAGTAGCAGCGTCCCACTGAGACCCATCTTTTATTCTCATGTCTGTCTTTTCTTAATCCTCTCATCACCTCATTCGGGATCACCCTTGGCCATGCCAATGCATCACACTCTGTAAATTTTGGAGATTAAACCCTTGTCAGAAATACCATTAGCAAATATGTTCTTCCATGCAGTGGGCTTTCTTGCTGTTTTGTTGATGGTTTCTTTTGCTGTGCAGAAGCTTTTTATTTTTATGTAATCCCATTTGCTTATTTTCTCCTTAGTCTCCATCGTCCTAGGAGCTGTGTCTGTAAAGGTATTGCTATGACATATGTCTGCAATTTTGCTGCCTATGGAGTCTCATAGGATTTTTATGGTTTCCCGTCTTACAGTCAAGTGCTTTAGCCATTTTGAGTTTGTTTTTGTGTATGGCATAAGTTGATGATCTAGTTTCATTTTTAAAAATATATATTTTATTGATTTTTTTACAGAGAGGAAGAGAGAGGGATAGAGAGTTAGAAACATCGATGAGAGAGAAACATCGATCAGCTGCCTCCTGCACACTCCCCATTTGGGACGTGCCTGCAACCAAGGTACATGCCCCTGACTGAAATCGAACCTGGGACCCTTAAGTCCACAGGCCGATGCTCTATTCACTGAGCCAAGCTGGTTAGGCTCTAGTTTCATTTTTTTTTGCATACATCTGTCCAAATTTCTCAGCACCATTTATTAAAGAGGCTGTTTTGACTCCATTATATGATCTTGCTTCCTTTGTCAAATATTAATTGAGCATAATGGCTTGGGTAGATTTCTGGGTTCTGTTCCATTGGTCTACATGTCTGTTCTTGTGCCAGTACCAGGCAGTTTTGAGAACCATGGTTTGGTAATATAGCTTGATATCTGGTAATATTTGATCTCCAACTTTGTTCTTTCTCAGGATTGCTGTGGCTATTTGGGATTTTTTTTTTATACCAGATGAATTTTTGGAGAGTTTGTTCTAGATCTTTGAAATATGCCATTGGTATTTTAATGGGGATTGCATTGAACCTATAGATTGCTTTGGATGGTATGGACATTTTAATGATGTTGATTCTACCAATCCATGAGCATGGTATGTTTTTCCATTTGTTTATGTCTTCCTCTATCTATTTTTTCAATGTCCTGTAGTTTTCTGAGTACAGATCTTTTATATCCTTAGTTAAGTTTATTCCTAGGTATCTTAAATTTTTTGGTGCAATGGTAAATGGGATTGTTTTTTCTCCATTCTCTTTCTGTGAGTTCATTATTGGTGTATAAAAAGGCCATAGATTTCTGAGTGTTAATTTTCTATCCTGGTATATTGCCAAGTTCATTTATTCGGTTTAGTAGTTTTTGATGGAGTCTTTTGGGTTTTCTATGTATAATATCATGTTACCTGTGCATAGAGTAGTTTTACTTCTTCTTTTCTAATTTGGATGCCTTGTATTTCTTTTTCTTGTCTGATTGCTATGGCTAGCACTTAGAATACTATGTCAAACAGGAGTGGTGAATAACCTGGAAGGTTTTGACAGAGCTCACCACTTTTAGGAAAATCTAGACTCTTCTAATTTTTCAAAGAGATGGAGAGTACTATTGAAAGCATTTGTCTAAATTATGGAAAGAACTGACTTAATGGTTTTGTTTAAAAAATGAAATAAAAATAATTATCTAAACTAATAAAAGCGAAATAGTAAAATTAACCATTTCTCCGAGACAGGGTAAGCCACGCCCACCAGCCAATCAGAGCGGCTGTATGCAAATTAGCCCAGCCAACATGGCCGCCGCCACTCACGGACCTGAGTAAACGTTTAGGCAGTGTCCGTTGCAGCAGGACCGAAAGCGATACTGTTTTCGGCCCTTGGCGGGCAGGCTGCAAAACATGTTTCAATAATGTAACAATCATAGAATCCTCTGGAAGCTGAAGGGAACAGCAGGCCTGGCCTGCCTTACTAAGAGTAACAAAGTCTCATTATAGATGCTGCGCTGCGAAGTGAAGCAGAGGAGGTTTCCTTACCTCAGCCCACCTCAGCTTAAAGGAACAGTGTATCAATTACAGGAGATAAACTCCAGAACCTGCGTCCAGCCAGCCTTGCTGGGACATTGGGTCAATGGGAGCTGTGGGTAGCCTTAAAGCCCCTCACCCAGGCTGGTCAGGCACGCCAGCAGGTGGACATCTCCCAAGGGGTCCCAGACTGAGAGAGGGCACAGGCCGGGCTGAGGGACCTCCCGAGTGTACAGAGCGGCTGCAGGGCGGGACAGCGCAGGACCCAGAACCGGTGAGTGGGAAAAAGGTGGCAGGGTCGGTGGCCTGCTTGGTGGGCTTCCCAGGCCCTTTGCGGGGCATCAAGGAGTGGGAAAGCAAGGCTGCAGGGGCCGGGGTCCTGCTTGGCAGCTCCCCAGACCCCTTGGCGGCACCGGGAAGTGGGAAAGGAAGGCAGCAGGGGATGGGTGAGTGGGAAAGAGTCAGCGGCCTGCTTGGTGGCTTCCCAGGTCCCTTCCAGGAATC
>PVJC01028240.1:0-22776 GCA_004026665.1 Murina feae
TGAAATTCTTTCAATATAGACCAAAGCTTTTCATTCCACTATTAGAAGCAAAAAGCTTACACAATATAGCCAATAACTAGTAGAAGTAGAACATTAGCTAAAACTTATTTTCTCCATCCTCACAAAATGTCTGTACTACAACATACTCAGGAGGTTTTCACACTGTGCTTCATACTGGACCATCTGAGCAGCTCCAATTTGTCAGACTGAATTGCAACCATTTGCAGGAAAAGTTTACTGGCTAAAAACAAGTTTATAAATCAATGATTCACATTTCTGAAAATGTAAATTTTAGGTGAGAACCACCTGCTGAAGATGCCACACAGCACACGTGAGCTTCCTGAGTCCAAGCTCAGTGCTCTTTAAATTCGCAGGCTGCCTCTTTTTGAACTCACACACTCCATAGACTGGACGCAACCAGCACAAATATTCCAAACTGCTTCATTTTATCTGCAGCCTGACTCATGCTTATAATATGGCTACTTAGGCACATGTCTTATTACTATCTGTAATAGTCTCCCACTAGACTGGGAGCTTTGGAGGGTAGGAATTGTCTTGTTCATTAATGTCTATCTAGCAACTGGCACAGAGTTTAGCACTTGATGAACCTTTAAAGGAAATAGTGCCTATGGGCTATTTGAAGCATGCCAACATTATTTCAGACTATGTTAAGTTTTAAAAGAAATAACCTTTTTTTAATTCAAGATATTTGTTTTCCAAGATATTTTAAATATATGTTTATTACTATTTTTTTTAAGACAGAGAGGAAGGGAGAGGAAAGAGAGATAGAAACATTGATGAGAGAGAAACATCATAGATCGGCTGCCTCTTACCTGCAGCCTACTGGGGACTGAGCTGTCAACCTGGGCATATACCTGACTGGGAATTGAACCAGCAACCTCTTGGTTCCTGGGTTGATGCTCAACCACTGAGCCACACCAGCCATACTCTAAGATATTTTAAATCAACATATCTTCCACTATACATAACACAGGTTCGTTTATTTTAAATATCTTTTATGTGTGTGTTTTTGTTTTAAATTTCTTTGTTTCTAATCTCCACAGAATGTCCGTTTATAAAAGAAAGTTAATCATAATACATAATAGGTTTAATTTACAATAGCCATGCTATAAAACGCTCACAAGAGAATATTAGCAGATAAACAGTAT
Source organism: Murina feae (assembly GCA_004026665.1). Taxonomy (NCBI): domain Eukaryota; kingdom Metazoa; phylum Chordata; class Mammalia; order Chiroptera; family Vespertilionidae; genus Murina; species Murina feae. Next base: position 1,170 of record PVJC01028240.1, read on the forward strand.
TTTTTTTAAAAGGCAGTGAGTTCAATTGAGAAGTTGTAAAAGTATTTCTCCCTTTAATTAAAAACACAAGAGACATAGTAACAAATATTTCAGGGATTCTATTGTTACATGTCACTAGAGTAATAAAAATATGAAAATGAATAGTCAGTTATAAAAATAATTATTACTTTATAAAAAACAAAAATGAAGTTGCTAAATTTTTATTTTCATGCTCTAACCAGGCCACATCATAACTTTAATAAAGTTATAAATATCTATAGTGTACTGGATCCCTAATATTAATAATTATAGTTGTTTTGTCTTAGAGGGAATTTTAAAAATCAAATAAATATGCCAAATCTTTAAATTAATTTTATGAATATTCTTTTCATAAATATGCTTATTTTCTGGCTTTTCTACCAGAACTTTTTGACTATTTTGAATAAAACATATGAAAAATAAAGTATGTGCAGAAATTATGTTCAATGAATGGGGATAAAACAATGTGACTCATGGAAGATATAGAAAAGAAAAACTTCCTTCAGTGGCTAATAAATATGAGTGTATTAACAGTATACACATTAGGCCATCTAAGCAAACTGAGTAGATATACATCTGTGCACAGGTTTAAATGTAAAATGTAATGCCTCTTTGGGATAATAGCTAAAGTGGTTTGAAAACCACTGGTTTAGAAGAAACTGGACTAGTTAACTCAAAATATACTTCTCCTTAGGAGAGTACTTACAGAAAAGGCATGACCTTCTGGAAAAGTATGTTTTCATCTTTCTCATAAAATACCTTTCTCATAAAAAAGTTATTTTATCTCTTTATATATTTTTCTAATTTTAACAATTTCTATGAACAAAAGCAGAATTGTGATTAATCTAATTCTCAATATTATTTGATCATTAGAGTTATTTATTTAATATATCTACTTTTATTGATTTCAGAGAGGAAGAGAGAGGGAGAGAGAGAGATAGAAACATCAATGATCAGAGAGAATCATTGATTGGTTGCCTCCTGCATGGCCCCTTATGGGGCATTGAGCCCACAACCCAGGCATCGAGCCTGCAAACTGGAATCGAACCCAGGACCTTCCAGTCCACAGTTCTATCCACTGAACCAAACTGGATAGGGATGATTAGAATTATTTTTAACGGCTTCAGTTTCTATGCCTTATGGGAAAAGGCCAATGGGCAAAAATTACCTTGTCACCCTTCTTCCCAGTTACCTTGATGTAAGTTCCGTTCCAGCCTGTGCTAAGTTTAAATGAAGCATTTCAAGTTTACCCAAGTATTGGTCAACATTTTATAACAAGGGGGAAATGGCCATATTTATGAGACAACTGGCGGCTGTCACAAGAACATACTGGGAAGGAGAGGTTCCAGTGCTGCACTTACTAGTAAATAGTGAAGGAAGGCATTTGTAAACCAAGTGCAAAGAAACATTTCTGGGCTTTATGTAGATGGCTCATTTTAAGAAATAATGCCAGCAAATGAGAAATTGTCTTTGTTGCTGCTTTCAGTACTTAGATAATACATATAGCAGCATATTGTCCCAAGACTACACATCGCTCCGTGTTGCTGAGCAATGACTCTAACAAGATCTGACGTGGCACAGTTGTTATTTCTATCATACTTCTCCCACACATGAAGTGTTTCATTATTATGGGACTAGAATGTTTTACCCCGGGATCCTACAGGAGATTTGTCATGACAACTTTTTTTATTCTTATTTGCAGGGGAAAGGGCTGCAAGATGTCAGAGAGTAGGGGTTGAGAAATAGGAAAGACGTTTCTTTGTGAGATGATAAGAGTGGTTATTATACATGCAATTCAATATTCTAATTTTTTTTTAAAAGTTTAGTTCCTAAGCTTGCAGAAAAAAATTAATTAATTCTCTAGATTCCATGTTTCTAACAGAAAGGAGAATGGTAAAAAGATCTTTTAAAAAGATAAATAGAATTTTTAAAGTAACAGGGAAAAAACACAAGGTAATGGCTGAATATAGTTTGCCACACACTCAATAAATTAAATAACACTAATTCTTAATTTGTCCAAGATTGATACAGCCTTTCCTATGGGGAATGGAAAAATAATGTGGGCTAATGGAAAATAGGATTTGTTTTCATTAATGGCTTTGCAATGTCGCAAGCTTTTGCCAAATTGCTGATGGATGAATTGTCCACGGTAGCAGCACAGACACCATTTACACGTTTCTTTAAGCTAGTGTTAAATGAATTATTGAATATGTCTATTGCCTAAATTAGTCGCCAGTAGGAAAAATAATCATAATAGAAGTGGTTTAAACCTGAAATTTGTGATGGAGAATGAGTAAACAGAAAGCTGAGATGAACACCACGATACGAGTAGGAGTGCTTCAGCACAAAAGGGCTCCAGGGACGTCCGGACGTGATGAAAAAGCATGAAGGCTTGAGTGTATGAAAGCACTTAGAACGGGAACGTTAGAATAAGGCTGTCTGTGGAGGCCAGCAAACCTGGTGACCACATCGTGTCATGGGCACAAAAGTACTTGGACGTAATAAAAGAGATCATGGTGACAGCTCATATTTATGAGTGTTCCCCACCCTCCGGCATTTAGTAAGCACTGTCTATGCATCATTTCACTATTTATACTAACTATGTGATCACAATACACTTGTGGAAGGTGATGATAGAGAGAGGTTAAGGGACTTGCTCAACATCACACATCTAGATAGTGACGGGATAGGGATTTATATCCAGACAGACTGACTCATGAACTGCAAATTATATAACTGAAGACTTGGTATTTGCTGAGCACGTACGGTTCTCCATATTTTCTGATACAAACACACAGTGCTGCCATCGAGGAAAACGGGAGCTTTAAATACACTTAGAAAGAATAGGTTCCTGAGCGTTTCTGAAGGCCTCTGTTTACAATTCTAGTTTATAGGCTTATTTTTAGCTTTTCATTTTAAATGTAAAATAATCATGAGAAATTATTGGCCAAAAGTTAATAAACTTTTATTTTTTAAGAATGAACAATTCTCTCTTCACACACTGAGAACACTCATGGTTCATCCAGGGGAATGTGGTTAGCACATATTTGTGGACATGCTCAGTGAATACGCTCTTACACCAGGCGTGCCAGTGTTTTAGTGTTATTGCTGGTAAGGACACTTCACATGAGGTTGATTCTCGTAACAAAATTTTAAGTGAACAATACAGTATTGTTAACTATAGCATATGCACCAGTTTTAATAAGTCTGTTATATATAAGTTTAGAATGAAACAAAAAATGTATTGGCCTTTTAGAAATGAGGAATAGTGTCTGTCTTGTCCATATTCTGTTCTCAGTGCCTGTCACATAATTAAATGTTAGTTAAATGGACAATTATTTTTAAATCACTGAAACAATGACACTTTTGCACTATTTCTTCTGATTAAAAAGTAAAAGAATGGAAGAATGCTATTTTTGAAATCAGCCACATGGATATATGTTTGAACTTGATTCTTCTATATTAGGTGTGTGAACCTTGTAGCACCGGCTTCTACATCTACAAATTGGAGATAATACCTACCCCAGGCCGTTCAAGTCTTTTTTCTTCAGCTCTAAATTCTTACTACTCCCTCTCAAATTCATCTGCATACACTTACTAGGGTAATCATTTTAATATGTTTTCATCATGCAATTCCTATGATCGATTAGCTTCCATTAAATATGGGAGGGAGTACTTAGAAGATTTTCCCACTAGGAAAACCTAGTCCCCACGTCTATGCTATGTGTTTGTCATCATTCCTCGGTTTTCATCATTCTTGTCCTCTCCTTACTTAAATGTAATTTCAAGAAGATATAATATAGATGTGACAGTTCTTTCTCCCTTGCCATGTATTTGACTCATTTTTCTCTTCCAAACTTTTATCCAACATACCCATTAACTGATATAGATTTTGCCGTATTACAATATCCCTACCAGTTTAATAAACATTTTAATAGAGTTGTTAGGTAAAAACACAAATTTTCCCCATTGTTTTTAGTTTCCTAAATAGCAATAGGAATGGCATTTCAAACTCCAAACCACCGTTTAAGGAGGAGCTGCTGTTTGCCTATATAGTTCAGTGCTATGATGTATTTAAAATGCCCATGTATATGAAAAGTGCTCTACAAAATGCCAAATTATCTTATTAAACGAACTAAGACAAAATATACCCTAACTGCAGGTTAGGGTAATGGTTGGCCTCCCACAGAAATGCTAACATGCATGATCTTCCCCAGAAAATCCCATCTGGCCATTAGGAAAGATACTTGAAATCTCCTAACTACCACACAGAGTTTCAGTGCCGCCTTCAAAATATACGCAGTTGTTTCCTTACAGTTAAATCTCGGATTCATCCTGACAGGCAAATTCCCTAGAATACAAAAGCATTATGAGTAGATTTCTATGAATAAAATGCTTCCCCATATGATTTCATAATGACTCTGGCACTGTACTGCTGCTCTATCCATCACGTGGCCAGCAAACATTATGCAATGAAACTGCAAGACATACGATTTTAACTTTGGGGTTGAGTTTCTTTTCTATGTTATACAGAAACTAATAAAAAGTTTTAAAAGATAGAAAAGCTTTTATTTCAGTAGACATACATTCTTAGAGCCTTAAATAATAAAGAAAACACACCCTAAAAACTTGGCCCTCTATCAGGCATCCTTTGTTCTAACCAAGATGGGAACCTCAAAGCATGCTAAGGTTTGGATGTGTGTCAGAGGCCAATAAGTAATACGTCCAAAGCCTAATGACAAATGCCAATCATGTTTAAAGGACTTACGAAAGACCCCAGTAGAGTAGAGCAGGAACCCTGGAACTAATGATCAGGGTTGAAAGTTCAAGAGCTACAACTTTAGGTTATGACACAGAGGGTAATTTCAAAGTAGAATTTTAGTTCTTTTCTTTTTCAACTTGTTTCCATAAGAGTTTTTCATAAAAATAAAATAGTTTAGCCTTAACTGGTTTGGCTCAGCAGATAGAGAGTCGGCCTGCGGACTAAAGGGTCCCAGGTTCAATTCTGGTCAAGGGCATGTACCTTGGTTGTGGGCACATCCCCAGTAGGGGGTGTGCGGGAGGCAGCTGATGGATGTTTCTCTCTCATCAATGTTTCTAACTCTCCGTCCCTCTCCCTTCCTCTCTGTAAAAATCAATAAAATATATTTTTAAAAAAAATAAATAAAATAAAATTGTTTAAAATATAGCATTTTATTATGATACTAGGTAACATTGGAGGGAAAATCTTCAAGAAAAATATAAACTGTAGTAAACACAGAAGGAACCATGATGCTCAGAAATGGAATTGGCTCTATGAAATCTCTTTTATGCTCCTTAGTAAAATGACTCATATTTTTAATGTACCCATATTTGGCCTCATTGAAACACAAAGAAGGTGTTTTGAATATGACAATTGTACAATATAAGTACAATAAATTTCTTACACAAAGAGCTTTGTTAAATAGAATACATTTTCATTTATCTTGATTCGCAATATCTGTATTTGAGTGTGAACAAAATGAAGAAATCAGGATCTCAGTCCATTTTGACATTATCTATATTCCATCATGGTTTTTTTTTTAAATATGTGACTTAATCAGGTCATGCAGCACTAATTATCCTCCATATTCAATGCCTTCATTACACAATCATTGTTAAAAAATTCTTAAATTCTACTGGTAGCTTTGAAGTTAGTAAAAAAAAGGGATTCCTATAAATAAAATAAATGCCCTAGATACCTGATTGAACTTGATTGTTCTCTGAATATTTCTTGCTGAGATAAAGGTGGGAATATTTAAAAGAGCTGTTGAATTTTAAGGTATAATATAAAGAATAGGCAATGATCTCCTCTGCTAGTATGGTTTGTTTCTTCCTGGAGAGATCTCATAATCAATGATCTTGTTAGAGATACAAGCCCTAAAACAAAAACAACTAAAGAGCAATGTTAGCCAACATACAATATGGTGTTATACTGCATATGGTTTTTGTTATACCAAAGAAGCTCAGAGAAGAGAACGGGAAAAGATTCTCAGAGAGGTAAAACTTCAGCTTGACTTGAAAAAAGTAGGTTAAAAAGAGGGTGAGACAGCATATAGAGTACTAGTAAGTTGTGAGTAACACAGCTAGCTAGGTGCACGCCAGCTAAGCATGAGACACCTTTATTGGAACTGGTATTTCTGTTTGGAAAAAGGTTAGATGAGTAAGGTGGATCTAGATTATGCAAGTCCTCAAATGATAGGAGAAGTTGGGAAATTCCCCAATAGGTAATAGGAGCCCATTATAGATTGAGTAGTAATATAATAACATGAAGAAGGTGGTATCTGGAGAAGGCTAACATGGGAGGAGTTACCAAAGTTTATAGAATAAAAACTTAATAGTACTATTTATACATGTGGTGTAAATAAAATAAAATGTCCCCCTATCTTTAACACATAGTCTGATGTCATCCATGGAAACAGCATCAGAATATTGGCATATTATTATGAATTAAATTATCAGCAAAGTCTGCATTCCATTTTTTTTCTTTCAAGATGTGATTCACAGAACTTTACAACTGAAGGTGCAAGTCCAAAACTTGGAAAACATTGCTCTTGTATTTAAACATCTATAGCATTCGGGGTCAGTTTCACAGACATAATTACAAAGTCCCACTCAAGTGAAATGAATAATAACTTGATGAAGATATTTCAGAATCTGTAACAACAAATCACAAAACTGAGGCCAAACCTACTGATTCCCTTTCAAGTCTGTGAAATTATTTCCAATATTTCCACTCTCATACAATGAGTTTATTCTAGATTTCTACCAGTAAAATAATGATTTGAATTATCCCTTAAATAAGGAAACAGCAGGATTCATTCAGCAGGTAGAGAGCCAGAGACTTCCTTCACCTCATTGTCATTTTTTGAAGAAGTTTAGATCTCCTATCTTTAATATGAAAAGACTGTACTAGAGCTCCTTCCAACAATATGCTTTTATGAGAAACAAAAGAATATAATTAATTTCCTAACTATGGCCACACTCGCTCTCCCTGGGCACTACCTATTAGGGCTCCCAAAGTAAATGCAAGAATGCCCGTTTAGTCCATTGATTTCATGTCAAACAGGCAGATATATTGTTAAGTGGGTATAATGATAGCAGCCACTGCAAGATATTTTCATATCAAGTGTGGAGGTCCTGTCTTTAAAAAGTAGAAAATAGAGGTAGAGGAATGCTGTATCCTGTGCAATGGTAGGAAGATCAGCCAGAGCCCACAATTCATTGACTTTTCAGAACTTCAGCAAGAACTAGGCAGTGGTAATGAATGAAAGCAATGTGGTCTACTTCTTTCAGTCACATCTAACCCCTAGGACTGATGGCTGCAGCTGAGAAATTCCACAGGGATCGAGGAGGGGAAGTGCCCAGGGCATGATGCAGGCAAACAAATCCCTCTGGAGTCCTAACGATTCTGCCCGAGTCCACACAACCTTGAAGCACAGTTGTTTGATCTTGCTACACACCCTGCCTCCCTGGTGAAGAAATGTTCGGAAGTAGGAGCACTTCCATTCAACTGCATCACAAGCTGTAATAAATCAGCAGCCAGTCTTTGTTGACCTTTGTCAATTATAATCCAACCAGATAAAGTTATACATCCCAGAAGAATGTAAAGAACTGTCTTCTCTAAAAGTCTAGAAACACTTTGTGCTATAAGATATTGATGCAGTAATCTGAATAATGTCAGGTTTATAAATACCTTTTTTGTGCTTTATGAATATATGTGTATATTTAATAAGTTTGTTCTCAATTTTACTTCTTAACTTCTATTCTATTGAATGAAATAACCAAAAATATCTAATAGTGATTTAGAAAAAAACATATAAAGATAAGTAGTAAATGACCTCTATTTTTATTTGTCTCCAGTTTGGTCATTAAGTCTAGATTTTTGAGCCAAGATTGACAAGGCCTTCTTTATGACGATAGATTAAAGTACTTACTATATGGCAAGGTTTTTCATTTCACTGAAGCAACCAATGATGAAATGCAATATGGTCAGATTAAAGGTAGTACATAGCTACTCTTTTGTAATAGTAATATCTTTGGTGAAGCCACACATGCTATCAGTCATTTAAATCCAGAACTTCTAGCTGAGAAGAGTCCCATCAAAGTCTTCACATGTCCCACCTGCCCGAGGGTGATACGTATATCATTTGAAGCAAAGCTTAGTGACAGCTGCAGAAATGTACTCAATAAATCTAAAATAGACAGCAATCTAGAATAATAGTGACAGAAATATCTGAACAGTCATTTTTAAATAAATCATAACACTCCAAATGCAGCGCTGGTTTGCAGCTGGTACACATCAGCACTACTACACTGGTTGTTAGCCAGTTTTGAAGTGCTCACCCTCATCTTCCAACTAAGTACCACTCCTCTTAATACCTTGACCATCCAGGCTCCTACCTTGAAGCCTCCTGTATCTCCACACTGAAGGAAGAAAGACCTGGCCCAGCAGGTGATCTCTCAAACTCTATTTCAGCATCGAGGCTGGTGTCTATTCTGATTTGTTGGAGCCTGTGCCATACTGCTTGATCAATATTTTGAATACCATCTTGCCCACCTCCATCATTACTATATCACTTGCTGTGCTGTATTATAATTATTCTGTACATCTTTTCTCAAGCACCTGAGAACAGAGGATCAGTCTGATTCATCTTTGAGCCCTAGTACCTTGGAGAATCTAATCTAACAAAAGTATAATATTGAAATTGATCATTTCTTCGGGATGTCTAAGCCATGCCCACCATCCAATCAGAGCAACTGTATGCAAATTAACCCAGCCAAGATGGAGGCCGGCAGTCATGGAGCTGAGTAAATAGGCAGCTTCCGTTGCAGCAGGAGTAAAACTGTTTGCCAGCTGCCTGGGCTTCTCTCGGCTCCCGGCAACAACATATTTGCAACATTGTCTCAATTATAGAAGCCACAGAGCTGAAGCCAGCAGAAGACTGCATTACCTGCCTAGGCCTCGGCTTAAAGGAACAGTGTATCAATTATAGAAGGTAAATAAACCCCAGAAACCTGCTTCCAGCCAGCCTTGCTGAGATGTTGGGTCAGTGGGAGCTGTGGGTAGCCTGAAAGCCTGAAAACACCCCTCAGCCCATCACCCAGACTGGCCAGGTACCCCAGTAGGGGCCAAAACCTGAAGGGACTGTGGGCAGCCTGAAAGGCTGAAAATGGCCCTCAGGCCCGTTACTCAGGCTGGCCACACCCCAATGGGGTGAGGGTCCACACTGGGAAGCTTGGCCAGCCTGCAAACAGCCATCAGCCCCTCACCCAGGCTGACCAGGCATGCCAGCAGGTGGACATCCCCAGAGGGGTCTCAGACTGCGAGAGGGCACAGGTTGGGCTGAAGGACCTCCCAAGTGCACAAATTTTTGTGCAGCGGGCCCCTAGAGATATAATATTAATAGATGTTTGGTGAATCTATGAATGAATGAGCTATAAAAATCAAACTTCATCATATCACTGTGAGAGTATAACATTTACAGAAAATTATTCTCATTCTCATACAGCATTTGTGATTTCTTATAAGGATTTTTCTGTAGATACCTGTGACCTCTAAATTTCCTTTGGCTTTCACGTAGGTAATAATGATGAACTGAAGATCCCAAGAGATAACACTTTTGAGTTAGTTGTGCTTTTTATCTTACTCTTATGTCTTTCCAGGAAGTGTAATAAGGTATATGAAACCATTCTATGAGTATAAAAGTATTAACAAATTTAAAACTGACTTTTATCTGACTTACTATAGAAATCAACTTTTGAATTTTTTTCTTCAAATACCTACACTTTTTGAAGGTGTATGATTCCTGAGAGATTCCACTGAGCCCCCCAGACTCACCTCTCCTGTTTTAATGGCCAGCTTCATCATTTAAACACAGTGTAGATTCTTTGACTTTCAGGGGGGAAAACTACTGAAAATGTTTTTGATCTTTATAGCATTTTAAAATTAGAGTCACAATGTTTTTTTAATGCTTTGGTGCCAAATAGGAATCTAAATTTTGTTTCATAACATTGTAGACCATTTAGGATATCAGGAAGCACGGTGGAAAAATCTCTTTACAGAAGAATATATTCTCCATCTCCTGGTGAACACTTTTTGTTTTCTTTTCCAGAGAGTAGTTTATGTGCTATGTTTAGGCCACACATGAAAGTAATATTTCCCTCATGAGACTGTCTTTGGCTTATGCTGATTTTTTGAGGCCAAGATTATGGTAATGATTTAAAGGGGGAAAGAAGCAAAATGGAATAGAAGGAAAAAGTTGGAAGGAACGATATTAGAGAGGTGAAACTTTTCCCAATAGAATTCACCTCAATTAAAGTATGCCTTAGGAAATGGAGAGGAGAGTCAGATCTCAAATAAAACCAAAGACACTGGAATAGTGTCTTCATCATGTACACAACACTGGATATTCTTTATCCTGATGCACCAAAAGAATGTTAATGGGTCCCACAATAATCTAAAACTGAAAACCTGTCTTCTAAGTTTAGGTCTTATTCTACGAAATACCCAGAAGTCCACTGGGCCACGTGCCGCTGCTTTCAGTGGCTCCTCAAGGCCAGCTGTGCATATCTCTTCAGTAACTTGGAAGCTGGCCAGTGGACTAAACCCCATGCTGGACTTGGAAAACTAATCCCCTCTATTATTGCTTTTTCACAGGTGGGACACCTGCCCTTTTCTTTTATCAAGGTCTTCCTAATGACATATTATAGGCCCCCCAAACTCAACACGACATTTAGATCATTATATTTGAATGGGAAAAAAAAGGCAATGAAGAAAACACTAGTAATGGGTAAGTAGGATATTTAGTCTAAGGACTTGGTGCACATGCAACAGATTTATCATTTTTGACAGAGTAAAAGGGAAGGAGGAGAAGAGAGAGGGAGGGAGGTGGGGGGGGGGAGGATGGGCCAGGCCAGTTTGTACAAACCAAAACAAGCACACTTTCTGAGCTCTGTGCAAATGAAATATTCATATCTATCTATGGCTCTATTTTCTTGGGGAGAAACAGAAAACTGGGATTGCCTAGAAGATGTAGAAGCTGCTAGTTTTAAACATTTGAAATTTCATTTTATTTATTCATTGTAAACTAGGCAATAGCATTATTACCTTAGATAGCTAAATTTTAAAAGATGCAATTTTAAGAAATAAAAGCAGGATAACTATATAACAGAAAATTAAGAAAAGCAATTTTTAAAAAACCTTTACTTCTCAAACACTGCTATTGTTTGACTGGTGTATTTGATATGCTTGTTTTAGGAATATAACATTTTTATTTTTTAAATGTTTATTGTTGAAAGTTTTACATAAGCCCCCCGTTTTTCCCCCAGGAACCTCTTCTAGTCCGTTCATACCCCCCACCCGAGGCCTTTACCACCCTATTGTCTGTGTCCATGGGTTATGCATACATGCATACAAGTTCTTTGGTTGTGCATAACATTTTCAAATCTTTCTTTTTTTACTTAATATTGCATAATAAGCATTTTCATATTGCACATTCATAATCATGATCTTTAATTATATTTAGTTAAGAAGATGTTTAATTTTAGAGTAAATGACATAATCCTTGATTCTGTTGAACATTTTTGTTTCCCACACATTTTGACTTCTATTAACTACAAGTATCATGATGAACATCATTGTGCATATGGTTTGCCATGGTCTGAATACTTGTATCTCCCTAAAATTCATATGTTGACACCCTAACCAGCAAAGTGATCATATTAGGAAGTCAGGCCTTTGGGAGGTGATTAGGTCATGAGGGAAGAGGTATTTGTTTTTTTTTTTTAAATATATTTGTATTGATTGTAGAGAGGAAGGAGAGGGAAAGAGACAGAAACATCAGTGATGAGATAGAATCATTGATTGGCTGCCTTCTGCACATCCCCTACTGGGAATGTAGCAAAATGGAATAGAAGGTAAAAGTTGGAAGGAACAATATTAGAGAGGTGATTGATCCCCCACCTACTGGGGATCAATCCCACAATCTAGACATGTGCCCTTGACCAGAATCGAACCTGGGAGCCTTCAGTTCACAGGCCAATGCTCTATTCTCTGAGCCAAACCAGCTAGGGCGTGAAGGAAGAGTCTTCACGAATAAGATTACTGCCTTTATAAAAGAGACTCCATAGAGATCCCTTGCCCCTTCCACCATGTGAGGACCCAGTGAGTGAGAAGTCAGCAGTCTGCAACCTGGAAGAGAACCTTCATCAGAACCTGACCATGTCAGTGCCTTGACTTTGGACTTTAAGTCTCCAGAAGTGTGAAAAATAAACTTCTGGTGTTTTTAAGCTACCCAGTCTGTGGTATTTTGTTATAGCAGCCTGAACAGACCAAAAGAGATATTTTTAGTTTTGTTCCTTCCCTGTATGGACTTTCAGAAATAAGAGTCCTGAGCTACAGGTTAGTCGAAGATCCTTTGTAGAAGTTGGCCAGAAATACATGACAATTCTAGTCTCCACATCTAGGCCAGTACTGGATAATCTCCTTAATTTTGAGATTTATAAGTTAACAGGTAAAAGATGTTACCTCAGTTTAACTCACATTTCTTTCTTTCCTAATTAGGGTGAACATTTTGTATTTACTAGTTACATTTCCTGTTTTTTAAACTCAGTTGATGTTTTTTGCAAGGGTGAGTTTTGAGAGTGACACATGAGCGTTCATTGTGTTATTCTGAAGATTGTTATTCAAGGTTAGTATCACTGAAGTTTTTTTTTTTCAGTCGAAAACATTTTGGAACTTTGCTCCTCCTGCAACTGTGGGGTCAATAAGGATCTCTCAAGTCCTGGTCGTTGATCGTGATTTCGCCATTTCTGTCTTTCCTGAAGTGTATAATACAGACTCGCCCACATCCTCAGCTTGCAAAACCATCTGCAAGTTTTCTGTCTTCTTTATGCAACCTTTGATTACTCTGAAATGACAGGCACCATGACCACTGCAGATCCCCAACCTCACCAAGATGCCTGATTTCTTAATAACAAATGTTGCAATCAGCACGAAAGCTGCCAAGCTATTCCTTGCCCAAATGTGCTGACTCAGGCACATAACTCCATAGGGGGCCCACATAAAATTTTATGCTGCTCAGCACCACCCCATTCCAACCACCAACGTGAGCTGCCCTGACCCTGTAGCATAGCTTAGAATTTAATGGCTTATTCCATCCCTCCACTGTGTCCTGGGCTGGTACCTACAATCCAGTTTAATCAGGTTGAAGCTTTTCTCTGAGGACAGACTAGCATTATTCTCTACATATCCAGATGGGAACACTATACAGCTACACACAATCTGAGCACTCTCAGAGAAGGTGTGTGTGTGATAGTGTGTGTGCGTGTGTTTTGTCAGAAGGAGAGAAACCAAGATCTGAGCCTCTTATCTCAGAATAAATAAGCACATTAAACATCTTTTAACTCCTGAACATCATTTCTGCTGCTAATCTATTAATATCCCTCGAAGTTTGGAATGGACTCTAGAGAGAACCTCCATGATGTGCATCATGAGAACACCAAGAGCTATTGGAGCAGAGATGTCATGTGGACAATCTCATCTTCACGCTTGGAGCTGGCTCTCTCAGCTGGTGAATAAAAGAATAAAACAGTTCAAAAAGAATAAAACAGTTGCAGCAGAACTGCTTTAATAGGTGTCCCCTGGAATTACAGCTTCATAATATAACATTTCACTGTTGATTGCTAGATACCTAAGGTTTAGCTTTGAACCACGATGCAATATATACTTTGGAATGTTACCGTTTTATCTGTTTTTGTGGCCCACCATTAATGTTTTCCTGCTCATTCTAGCATTAATTTAGAGCTTTAGATGCTCTCATATCTTTCCCTGTTGCTTTCCATCAAGGATGGCAACACTCAATTCTTTAATAACCTCTCATAGATGGTATCTTCAAGCCTCTACCACTTTGCTATTCACCCTGGGATTCTAATTTTTTGGTGTCATTTCCATGACACAATAGTCACAACTGAAAGTGGCAGTTTAACATATCAAAAGAAAAAATAAAACATTGTCCTTTTGCCCAGACCCTAATCATTCAATGCACCAAAAAAATAAGATGTAGATTATCTAGGCAGTCAACAGAATATATAAGTGGTTGTTTGAACAAGTTGCAAAAAGAATCAGAGTGGCTTCAGACAATATGGCCAATTCTAGCCCCCCTCTCTCAGTACACACACAGTATGGCTTTCTTTGCTTTGAAGATGAAATAAAAATTCCTACTGCTATCATAGAAAACAATGCGTACAACATAAATGTGCCAAATGATATAACATGTTAAACAGGATTAGCTAATGTGTAAAATCCAAAGTGTTCTCCCAAGCTACTTAAGCTGCATCCAAATCTAATTTATAGGCAGATGATGTGACTTATTTTAAGTAATGAAATTAGACTCAATGGGAATTCTGTGGATTAGTCTCATTAATTATGAGAATATGATTAAATGACTTATACTCCAATAGTGCCATCACTTAGGCATTCAATGGAACCTTACAGTTCAAGAAAATCACAGATGTTTCATTTAAGAAAACTGAGCTTGTGGCATGCCATTGATACTAACTCAGGCCCTGGTAAATAAAGCACATACACACTTGCTTTCTGAATAAGGCTGAAAGGACTATGCACATGACTTTAAAAATATGGTGACCCCCTCCCCCAGACCCATCCAATTCTACCCAAAGTAGTTTTCCTAAAACAAAATGCTAAAGAGAACTTTTTCTTTTCAGCAGTCCAAAAATGCAAAAAAAAATTTTTTTTAATGTGATTTCACCAAAATAGGTGAGTGAGTTTCTCAGTAACAGATATTAGGTCCTCTAAGGGCTGGAAAGATTCCCTAGATGACAACATCACCTCACAGTTTTTTTATGGGAATACGATAGTCAAATACCAAGTCAAATCCAGACAACACCAACATTTAGTGAGGTGCTAGTATCTATGGTGGCAGTTTCAGTAACCAGAACAGAATATCATTTTTAGTTTCAACATTAAAAATCTCTTCAAATTTTAATTTTCAAGTGATTTAGAGGGACTTTCTATCCTATTGTAAGAAAATATTCAATTGCTAGATTAATTGTCTTTAGGTACTTTAAAACAGGAAACATTTAAGAAGTAGGTGTAAACACTAACAAACAAAGAAGAAAGTTTAACTTATTGCAAAAATTTGAGACTAAAGTCAAGACTTCAGACAGGCCCTAACCGGTTTGGCTCAGTGGATAGAGCGTCGGCCTGCGGACCGAAGGGTCCCAGGTTCAATTCTGGTCAAGGGCATGTACCTCAGTTGCGGGTACATCTCCAGTAGGAGGTGTGCAAAAGGCAGCTGATTGATGTTTCTAACTTTCTATCCCTCTCCCTTCCTCTCTATAAAATATCAATAAAATATATTTAAAAATAAATAAATAAGACTTTAGACAGAATCATGTTTAAAAGGGAAACAAGAATTGGTATTTTGGGACCTGAAAAAGATAAAATGAAAAAGTAGACAAAAGATAAAAGCCTATTTAAAAACCTAATTTTTCATGTATTAGATCTTCTCATAAAATTGTAGAACACACACTTTTATATTTATATAAAAATTATATTTCCCTCAGACTTCCATTAACATTGAAAAATATAGCCCCAAAGGAAAAATAGTTAACATAATGTATAAAACAAATATATTAGCAATTTTAAGGTATATTTCACTTTTTATGTTGTATATTTTTTGTTCCACATAATCCATTCAGGCTCAGTCAAATTAACAATTTGCATAATCTTATACAGGGTGAGGCAAAAGTAGGTTCCTATGAAAAAATAATACAATAATTAGCAAATAATAATCTATAATAATAGAAGCATAATATGCCAATTAGACGGGACATCCTTCCTTCCAGACAAAGCTGCAGTGGGCAGGGGCCCAGGCAGAGGCGGCAGAGGCCCCTGTCTGTGGTGGTGAGTGGGGGCTGGGGTCAAGGTCCTTGCACAAATTTCGTGCATCGGGCCTCTAGTACAAGAATAAACTCTGTGTTTCATGCACTCACATCTGTGAACCTACTTTTGCCCCAGCATTATGTTCACTTGAAAGCCCATACAAATGCCAAAAAAAGCACCTGCTTCCTGGAAGTCTGACAGACAAAGAAAATGTAAATGCTTAAAAAGAGAGAGAGCTGCTGGGCAAGGATCACAGATGTGATGGCGGGGGAGTGGGAGGTGGCAACTAAAATAAAATAAATGAAAAATAAACTGAAATGCTTAAACTCACAATAAATATATCCATGTTCTAAGCATTTAGTAGAATTTCCTAAGTGGAAGGGGAATACACTTTTTCAGGTGTTTTAAAAACTCGGTAAGCAATACCTGCTTTGTAATTTGCACTAAAATTATAACTTATGTAAAACTGGCTCTCTTGCCTCACTGTCAACTTTTATTAACCCCAGTAACTTATTCATTTACTAATTTTTGAATGCTTATTATGGGCCTCACCTTGGTGTTCTGTAGACTCCTAATTGAGAAAAATGACAAAATTTTGCAGATCATTCCTAATAAGAATAGTTGTTATGTTAATAAGTACAGCAGAGGGTCCTTCAGTGACCACTATTACTGGGTTTAAAGTAAATCATAAGGTAAAGTCATTGGTACGCTATCGCACACTAAGTGAACAGTTTAAATGAATACGTGATAGGGGCAGAAATAGAATGTTGGGGACCAGCTATAATTCCAAGAAATATTAATTGTGCTCTGTTAACAGTGATGGTTTTGTTCTGATTAAAGAAGGTGCACTCTAACCTGGCTGGGAGTTGCATGGGGGACCTGGGAGCTCACCTGGAAATGTGGCCCATCCTCCCCATCCAGGAGCTGCCTATTACCATGGAAAGATGAACAACTTTGTTGCAGAAACCAGAGCCGCCAGCCCTTTGAAGACCCCCAGCCTTTGCATACCTGCCGGCCTTTCAAATCTCCAGCCCCCATTACCTGTAAACTGTCCCTTTGGCATACCCTTTTGCCTACTTCCCCAAGTAATCTTTGTCCTTCCACCCAATATAAGCAGCTGGCATATGGTAGGGTGTACAACAGATTTGTGTGGATGACCTGCTGCTCTCCCACACTGCTGGCAATATTGGAATAAATGCTCACAGATGAGTCAACCCTGTCTCTGATTAATTGGCTCAAGTGGTAACAGGCAGTGTGGACCATTGATTGTCCAGTCACACATGGCCTAAGTGAAAATGGAAAACGAAATGTAGGCAGCATTAAAATTATATCCAGGAAAGTTTTTTAAACAAGCAATTTTTAGAACAGAAATCTAGGAGAGAACAACAGATTGTGGAATTGATATATATGACAACTAGAGGCCTGGTGCATGAAATTCGTGCATGGGGAGGTGGGGGAATCCCTTAGCCTGGCCTGCGCCCTCTCGCAGTCCAGGAACCTTCGGGGGATGTCCAAATGATGGCATAGTCAGCAGTCAGACATCCTTAAGGCTGCCACTCAGCCAGGCTTCTGGCTGAGCAGCGCTCCCCCTGTGGGAGCACACTGACCACCAGGGGACAGCTCCTGCATTGAATTAGTGAGCATCGTAGTGACTGATTGTTCCGCCACGCAGTCAATTTGCATATTAGCCTTTTATTGTATAGATACTGAAGCACTAAGCCAAGCCACTGCTCTAGGGAGCATAGGATAAACTATCATCTTGTAGAATTTCTTTCCAGACCTGTATTTCCATAATTTCCATTAAAAACAAAACTAGCTTCTGACCTCTTGCCTCTTCCCTCATCTCTCCTTAAGGAACAAAAGGGGCAGCAGCATCTGGAAAGTTAAAGCTACCACTGACAGCTACTACCCTGGCTAGCAGGCTAGGCCCCATGGCAGCCTGAGGGTTTGAATAGCTTTAGGCCCATGTTCAGCCGCTGAGCACCAGCCTCAAGCCTTTCAGCCCCAGAACAATGGGCGGCCATTGATACATGATGTCAACTGTCTGCAGGGCAAGAACGAAACCATTGAAAAACGGAAACAGACAGAAAGGCAAACTCCCTCAAGCATTTTCAAACTATATCATAATCAGTGGTGTTGAAAGCTGTACTAGGATCAAGTGGGGAAGGAAAAGAGTGAAGGAGAAAGCAAAATCTGCAATGTGAGGAAGTCATTTATAACTCTGACAAGGTCATCTACCCACTCATTGCATTTTAGGTGACTGAAATTTTCACATGTCCAGTAGTGTAGTAGCTATACATTTAACTCCGCGGCCATCACCCTCAGAGGATAATCTTGGGAGGCAGAGAGGATGGTCAGGTCTCCTCTTAGTATAATGCTGGTGGGGTGTTTTCTTGTCTTTTCTTCTTGGCTGATCCTGGAAGGTCACCATTATAGCATCTACCAAGAGGGCCTCTTGGTTGCTCTGTCTTTTAAGAAGCTTTTTGCAATGTTTCAGTTTCTCTATTAAACTAGTTTTCTACATATTTTTCTATACCTTCCACAACTCAAAGAAACATCAGAATAAGTTCCCCCATAACTCATTCCCTACAATGATATGGAAGCTTTTGCTTTGCTTGACCTTTTAAACTATAACCGGGGATCTTGGTGGTATTTCAAAGTAGCCTCTGATATTTATAATGCTCCTTTAGAGCATTTATCACAGTGCAATGAAATCAATCAAGCTGGTTTGGGGAATTTTAGCATTACTTTATTTAATTATCATATATTGCCAAACACTTTAAAATCTGCCTTTTTTTATTGAATAAAAGACATGAAGCATTTATTTGCATTATCAGAACTGACAAGCAAGCTTTCCCCCCAAAAAATAAAACACATTTTTTTAAAAAAAGTATTTATTGTAAATTTGCTTTTCACAGCTTGCTTGCATCAGATTAAACATACACGTTTATTGAAACAGTGGATGAAGATTCAAATGGATCGTAGGAAAAGAGACCATTTACCATAAACCCATTCAAATGTGTACATGAAGCTAATATCACGTAGGAGCATTGTTTCTAGGGGAAATGTTCCCATCCGTTGGAGCAAGCACAGGATTCCCGAGGCAGGAGGACAGTGCGGACTGTGCTGTGATGGAAGTGGTAACACTGTCGAATGCCGGCAACAGCACTGCAACTCGGCCCCGCAGGTCACTTGGAGCCAGAACCCTGTGCTGACATCCTGGGGGGATTCTTCCTGTCTGCCCTTGTCATCAATCCTAATGGCTTCCCTGGTGTGGTCAGCAGCTGCAGCGCATGGCTCCTGGGACGGAGCGTTGGGGGAAGAGCTGCCGACAGAGCTTTTGGAACCTGACTTGTTTCCGCTGACTACATGGCACACCAGATACGAAAGGCAAGAAGAACAACATGCATGTTTTCACTGGCGAGTTTACAGAGCCTCGTGGTCAGAGGGCTCTCACCGTTTCTGCTGACACTCCAGGAAACGGGCTGACGAGCTAGGGTACCGTGGGTTAGTTTGTTTGTTTTTGCTGTTGTTGTTTTCCGGAGACGGGTGAAAGAATGGCATCAAACAAGGCAGGCCATTCCGAGACACAGTTTTGTAATAATCTGAAACGCAGATTGAACGAAAGCAAAGCCTCACAGTCATTTGTTCTTGGCGTTCAGGTTCCCTGCTCGTCAGCTGAATGCCGTCATTGTTCTCATGAAGACTATTCTCCATTATTCAGTATTAATCCACTTTAGCCGAGCAGGACAGTGTTTAGTATAACGGAAAACTTTATAATTATTTGGGTAATCCTTTTGGATTGATTCATACATCCACTCATTCAACAGTAAATGTTGACATTTTCCAGGCTGGGTACTTTGCTAAGCACGGGGGATGAAAAGCATAAAAATAGCACATCGCCCTTATCTGTAGGGTCCCAGTATGTCGAGGGAGGCAAAAAAAAAAACACACAACTAAGATGATAAGGTAATGATAAGAGCCGTAAGAAATTCAAGGTCAGAGACCTAAAAGGTGCACACAAATCAATTAATCAAACAGATTAATTCTGTTTTATGGAACAATGGATGGGGAAAGTGTATGTCTTTTCACTGCAAAAAAATAAGACGCAATGTTCTTATTTATTTAGAGCAGATTTTTCTACATTTTGGAAATGTAGACACACTAATTTTTATGTCACATACTTCCCATGCTCCTAATTGGAAGTATGTGATATTTTACATTTCAAGGAGTTGAAGCTAGTGGTTTTGATAATTTTATCACATCTACTGAAATGAGAAGAAACAATAAAAGCGCTGTAGAACAGGAATCAATGGTATGAAATTTAAATTCATATTACAATTATTCCTTGACAGCAATAGGAAGGGAATCAAATGGCTTTCTTTCCGGTCAGTATAGAGCTGTTTACACTCATAGCAGGCGACTGCTTGCTTTATTCAAAAACACTGGACTGTGCCGCTTTGGTTTATACATCCTCACCACGAAACTGTGTTGTCATTATCATCATCACCACCACCGCATTAGCAACAGCTAACACATATGTAGCAAAGCCAATATGCTAAGCACTGTTCTATTACATATATTAACTCATTTAATCCTCACCTCAACTGTATGGGCTAGGTACAAGAGTTATCCTCATTTTCCTGATAAGAAAACTGAGGCATTAGGTAACTTTTTAACTAATCAGTAAGAAGAAAAGCTGGGAAATGAACCCAGGCAGTCTGGCTCCAGAGTCTTTGGTCTTAACCACTATACTAAACTGTTTCTCTACAGATTTTTAAAATGCAATAAAGATAAATACAGTGACATCCAGGGATACTGCAAACAGGTCACCCAGGGACCAGCCAGGAACCCAGGAACACCGGAGCTCAAGCCAAGAATTCATGGACCCAGACAAGCCCTGCACCTCCTCACGGACAGGTCAGATTTCGCTTGTTAAAAGCGTGGTTTGTATTCCAGGTGGGAGAGTTGAACGCGCGCAGGAGAAGTCTCTGCGCAGCAGAGTCTGCGCCCCTCTCCTCGGGGCCAGCCCGCGCTCCACAAAGTCCGAGGCTGTTGGCACCAGCGTGACCTGAGTGTGGGAAGGGGTCCCACAGGCTGCTAGCAGAAGGGAACTCAAAAAAACCACCCCATAACTGATCGGGACACGAAAAGACAGCCTCGGTTTTGGGTCGCGGAGAAGAGACATTGGGAGAGTTACGCGCAGAGCTGGAGGAGGAAGGGAGCCCGCGCATCTCTTCGGAGAGGTTCATTTTTCCCTCTCGTTATTAAATCTAGGCTTGGGATTATTAAACCCAATACATAGGAGCACCCAACTGGGGCCGTTCACGGAGACTGCAGGGGAAAACCTTGTTTGTGTGTCCTGAGAAGCAGAGCAGGGAGTGACGGATTCGGAAACCAGTTCAGGGCAATCCATTCCGCCAAACTAGTATTAAGTGTGATAGGGAAAACAAAACCTAAATGCTGGCTAGAGAGGACTTGTAGTCGAAGAGGTCACTCCAGAAACACTGCCACCCAGAGGCTGATTCACAAACTGACTCTTCTGTAAACACAAATAAAGGCAGAAATACTGCCGGCTTTTAAATCAGGACTGGTGTACGACGCAGAGGAGTAGTGAATCGCAGGAAACTTCCATACTTTCCTGAATAGCTGACAAGACTAAGG
>PVJC01028241.1:0-22707 GCA_004026665.1 Murina feae
TCCCCCTTAGGCCCCCGACCTTTCGGAAATTGCTCCTTACAGACTTTCTGACCAAGTCCTGTGCTTCCCCACAAACAACCATAAACCCAACACTTAAAATATACAAAGCAGGAAGTGAAAGTTTTTTTGTTTATTCCTTTAATAGTTGGGCCTTCCAGAATCTTTTCTTGAGCTTGACACACATCTCTCTCTCTCTCTCTCTCTCTCTCTCTCTCTCTCTCTCTCTCTCTCTCTTTTTTTTACACATTTTGTCTTTCTGCACAAACTCAGACACACACGCACACACACTCTACATTCCCTCTCCCCCAAATATAGATTTATGTAATACATAAGTTCTGCAAGATATCATGTGAAAATATATAGTGGACATCTTTCCAAGTTAGTAATATATTTTGCTGTATGTACAGTATATATATCTTGTTAAGTCCTGAATGAATAATATTCCACTGTATGGTATACCATGATTTCTTTAGTTAGCCTTTTATCAAAGAGCTTGTCTTTCTTCCTTCCTCCCATCTCTCTTCCTTTCTTCCTCTCTCTTCTTTCCTTCCTCTCTTCCCCTCCTTTCTTTTTCTTTGTGTATTTCTGTATTTCTTTATCTTTCTCTCTTTCTCCCTTTGCTTTACAATGCTGTGATAAACCATTTGTGCATGAATCTTTTTCTATCCATGCCATTATTTCTATATAATATATTCCTAAACATGGGATTATAGCTCACAGATTATGCACTTACATATTTTAAAAGATATATCACCCAATGCCCCCTTCCCCTCAGCAAATGTTATACCAAGTTATATGCTGCCTCCTCAAACCCTAGTTCCCTTCTAAGGTTCAACCGAGGTTACACTCTCCCGGCTTCTCCATGAAACGTTCCCTAGTAGTCTAGCTCTTTGTAATGTGTAACTCCCTTACCCCTTAGTGCTCTTGTCTATTTCACACCTGCATGTTGTTAAAACAGTGTACTACGTTAGACATACCCAATGAACAACCGTTATGCCCTCACTCCAAGGCTCACCATCTACTTTTTCTGCCGAAAACCTGGATTGGCCATTTCTCCAGAGACCCCCGGTCCCACCTCTGCAGTAACCGTCCCTTGTTATGGTGCAGTATAACTGTTGTTCACTTGTCTGATTCCACGCTCCCCCCCCCCAATTTCACTGTAGGCACCTCAGAAGCAGAGATTTCATTTCATTTAACTGCATGACCCCTATTTCTTATTGTCACAGGCCCATGGGAAGCATTCAAGATTTTGTTGAGTGGACGCCTGAGTGGCATTGGTCCTGTGTGCCCAGCAACGTGACTGAGTTATTTCATGGGTGTGTGTCTGTCTTCCTTTCAACCACATGGCCTGTTTTCTTTTAAAGACAGGACTCCTGTTTTATAGCTCATCCTCACCTTGTCCCTCTGGTCTAAAGCCTGGCCTGGTGTTTAATGCAGAACGGTACTCAATTAATGTTCGTTTTGTGAGATGCAGCTGCGTTACACGGAAGTAGGCAGCATTCGTGCCTCAGAACCAGAAGTCTCCCGCTTCTTGAAGGGGCTGCGCATGGCTTTGTTGGTTAAGATCGGACAGCGAAGGGTTTGTAAATTCACAAAACACTACAATTTGGAACAACACACTGTCTTCAAAATGAATGATTGAAGATCAAGTAGATTCGCTAGAAAGAAACCAGATTATAACCAAATGCATCATTTAGGCCAGCAATGGAGAAAAGCCACCCCAAACACTTAGTTCCCAATTGAAAAAGAGCAAATGAAATAGCCCTTCCCATCACCTACAACCTCACACCCCAAATTCTGTTCCAGGGAGCAGAAGAAATACAATCCCGCCTCTTTATTCTTGCTTATTGTTCGTGTGACATTATGTAAAGTGATGACTCAGATTGTGGCATCCTAAAGACAAGAGTAAATGCCATTGTAGATGGCATGAATGGGTTGATGTTACAACCTGCTTTCTGAAATTCTTCAGGAGCAATTAATATAATAATACTGATTAGGCAACTCTGTTTTTGCTGTCATTTTTTAAGACTATTTTTTTAGGGCAGTTTTAGGTTAGCAGCAAAATTGAAAGGAAGATACAGAGATTTCCCATATACGCCCTATCCCCACCCAAAAAAGCTTCCCACATTCTCGACATCCTCACCAGAGCGGTACATGTGTTAAAGTAGATGAAACTGCAACGTCGCATCCTTATTACCCAGCATCCATCGTTTGTTAGAGTTTACTCTTGGTGTTGTACATTTTATGGGTTTAGGCAAATGTATAATGTCATGTACCTACCAAGACGGTAACAGACAAAAGAGATTCATTGCCCTAAAAATTCTGTGTTCCATCTACGCATCCCTCTCCCCCTCCACACCTTGGCAGCCACTGATCTTTTTACTGTTTTCATAGTTTTGCTTTATCCAGAATGCCTTACAGTTGGAATTCATCTGTCCCCTAGTTGGAACTCACTTTCAAAGTGTTGAAGAGAGGAAAAAAACCAGCCCTCTCTCAGACCTAGTGTGGCAGCCAGTGACTTAAGGGTATCTAGTGGAACTCTTGGGGTATAATCTTGGGGACCATGTCTTTTAGTTATCTTCGATCTGACTCCTGGCTGTTTCCACTATTTGATAAACTGGGAGCCCTTGGAAGCCAGAAGCTCCAGGCAAGCTGTGTTGGGATCATTATATCCTTATACCCACAGAGAACCTGCCACAGAGGCACTGGCTGGTTGTTAGTCGTTGAAGGGATTCCCCATATCGTTATCCTGCTTCTTATTTTCTCAAAAAAGAATATCGTCCTCAGAAAGCAAGCCGCTCATTATTAGATGGGCTTGGAATGCCCAAGGTCACGTACACTTTTGCAGAAGGAACTATGCCAGTGGTTTAGGCTAGCCACAGCTAAACATGGCCCAGAAGAACCTGGCTGAGAGAGCGCTAATATAGTTTGAGATACAAACATCAATATCAGTAAAAGATATCAGAAAACAGGTGGGGAGGTATTCTGCAAGTTATCCCAGCCTGTCAACAAGGATTTAAGGAGATGTTACCTTTCAGAACCAAATATCATCCCATGTTGTATAGCGAGGAGATACCTCCAGCTGGCTGCAGGGGTACAAGCCACTGACCTTTGGTGCATGCCTCTTGGATCAAGTTTAATCTACAGCCGCTAGTAGCACAGAAAGCAGCTAAGGTGGGAGATACCTGTTATGGCCATTGCCTCCCAATCTGACTGCAGGTGGAGAATTTCAAACCTTACTTGGTATCACATCTTGGAATTTGAGGTAAAGAAATTTAGCAACAGATTTTTAGCAACAAAAAATCCATTTCAATATTGCTAGTGATTGTAAAAAGACAGAGAAATGCCAATGTTTAACAATAGCTGACTGCTAAAATAAAGAATAGAATATCCATGTCATAGAATAATATGGATTTAAAATGATGCGGTAGAAATGTGTCTTATCTTGAAATATGTTCATGATATAGTAAATGAAAAAAAAGATTATAAAACATTTATCTTTTGATTCCATTTTTCTTATAGAAATAGAAAACTTAAAATACTAAAGGGCTGCCCTGGCTGGTGTGCTCAGTGGTTAGAGGATTTTCCTGTGTATCGAAGGGTTTGATTCCTAGTCAAGGGCACCTACCTGGGTTGCAGGTTTGATCCCAGACTCCAGTGAGGGCAGGTGTGGGAGATAGCCAATCTATGTGTCTCTCTCTCTCCTCTCTCTCTCTCTTTCTCTCTCTCCTCATCTTTTCTGTCCTTCTCTCTTCTTCCCTCTGTCTGTCCCTCCTTTCTACTTTCTTTAAAAAAAAAAATCAATGAAAAAATATCCTCCAGTGAGAATTAACAAAACAAAACAAAACAAAACAAAAATACTAAAGTGCTAACGGCCCTCAAGGTAGATAAAGTAGACGGGATTACAGATGAAAATTATATTTTTAAAAACTTGTCTGCATTTTCTGATCTTTCTGAAAGGAGTCTGTATCACTTCGTTATAATAAAAATAATACACTTTGAAAATGGAAGTACAAGGCCTGGCTCTATGTAGTATCATGGAAATAATGAATGAAGCAAAGGTTATGTCATATCTAATTTTCTCCACATGGCAATTAGTGCTATTGTGATGTGTGATGAAATGTTTCAGTAGCATATTTCACATCACAGTGTAATTTATCGGTTTACCTCTCTGCCTCCCCTTCTGCCCCAGCTCCTCTGGGATGGGGATTGCTATCATTCCTCTTTAAATCCCTGGCACAAGGGTCTGGAATCTAGTAGGTGATGAGTAAACGTCAAATAATTGAGTGAGCACTCACTGAAGAGTGTTGGAAAATTTCAATTTTAGTTTCAAGGCGTGCTGTTCACAACACATCACCCACCGTTCTCTAGCTGGAATGTAGTCAACGTACTTATTTGTACGAAAACACACTTTTACTTGAAAAAAAAAAAAAGCAGTGGGCCCTAGCTGGTTTTGCTCAGTGGGTAGAGCATCCGCCTGCAGACTGAAATGTCGCTGGTTCAATTCTGGTCAAGGGCACATGTCCTGGTTGCAGCTTGATCCCCAGTAGGGGGCGTGCAGGAGGCATCCAGTCAATGCTTCTCATCATTGGTGTTTCTATCTCTCTCTTCCTTTCTGAAACCAATTTTTTAAACAAAGGAGTGGATCCTCAAACCTATATAATGGTCATAAATATGACCCCCAAACAACCAAATCAGAATCTCCAGCTGTAAATAACACCAAGGCAAAAATCCAATCCACCAAAGGAAGTCCTTGAGGCAAAAGTAAAGGAAAAGGTCAAGGACCAAGGGCTGAAGGCAAGTAATCCCTGTGTTGTGAATGCTACATCCAAGATGTCATCAAATCTGGGAATCTTTTAAATATATTTTTTATTGATTTCAGAGAGGATGAGGGGAGAGAGAGAGAGAGAGAAAGAGAGAGAGAGAGAGATAGAGAGAGATGGAAACATCAATGATGAGAGCGAATCATGAATCAGCTGCCTCCTGCATGCCCCCCCCCCCACTGGGAATTGAGCCCGTAACCTAGGCATGTGCCCCGACTGGGGATCGAACCACGACCTCCTGGCTCATAGATCGACACTCAACCCCTGAGCCATGCTGGCTGGGCTATACCTTTAACTCTTGATTTCATATTTGACAACTTCTGGCAAATCTTCAGAAACACATTGATGCTATATAATGAAGAACATAGGTGTGATGATGACGTGTCACCCTCCTAGGTCACATGTATGTTGAATAGAGGCCTTCTAGAAATCATTCCCGAAGCCAAAGAATTCACCCTTCCCAGGGTAGTTGTGTTGGACTCTGCAGGGGAAACGCTGTAGGCATCCGTTGCTCAGCTGGCTGAGCTGACAGCTGTTCCCAGTCTCCTTATCCCCTGTTAACTGCAAAAGCTAAATACTGCGGTTCCCGCCTTCCCTGCAGTGAGGGGCAGTCCTGCAGCACAGCTCTAGCCCATCAGAAGTAGGCGGCTGTCTGTTGGGGGTTTGGGTCTAAAGATTTTGCTTTTCTGATAAAAAGCAAAACGTGGATGCTGGTACCCCCCCAGAGCCACGCCCCGCCCTCCACCAGGTGCCTTCAGCCGGATACCCAGGGCCGTTGAAAGGCCAGAAGAATCAAAGAGGTGCTGACCCAGAAATCACGGCGCGGCTGACCCCAAGCCCAGGTTTGTGTTTGTTTTTTAATATTTGAAAATGATGTTTCTTACACCGCTGTTCGCTAGTTGCCAGCCAAAGCCTTCCTGACTGAATAACGTTGAGGATTTACTCAGTAATATACCGCCGAGGAAGGATTTCTAGTACAAGCTCTCACATAGGAGGCATAGGCGTCACTGTGGCAGCGAAATCAAATGAGAAATCAAACAAGGATGCGTACCAGCTCGTCCTGTTGCCCAGCCTTCACCAGGGGCATGGGGCCGTTGCCCACCTCAGGCTCCTCGTGAATCAGTGCCTGATCCTGCAGCTTCCCCTGAAGGCACTTGGCACATTTCGGGGTTGGTAACACGGCATAACGAGGGCAAACACTCCCTGGGGTCACATAAAACGTCCTGTCCCCACTCTTCCCAGGTGGCTGCTGGGAGGGGTTAGATTTTGCAGCCTCTATTGCCAGGTGAGGCCCCTTTGATCTCGAACCTGGAAGGCTGTGCATCTGAATACCTTACCTGTCCAAGGACTCACTGAGTTCACATCAATCCATCCCCCCTTTCTGATTAATACTGCAGCTCAAGTTCAGAAGGAATCCCTGCCAGTTCACCCAACCTTCACTGCAAGTCTCACCAGTTAAAGTGAGATTTGATTTCTGTCTCCTCTTTTACTCTGTGACGTCAGTTCTTCTGATGAGAGCAAATACTACCGTCAGCAGCGGGATTTTTAGAGGGAAAATAATGATGCGTTCATAGACACCATCGAACGGGGGCGCTGAAGCCCTTTTGGTCATGTCAACGTCACCATGAGTCACAGAGAGGTCTAACAGTTTCCCCGGGTCAC
This sequence comes from Murina feae, assembly GCA_004026665.1. NCBI lineage: Eukaryota > Metazoa > Chordata > Mammalia > Chiroptera > Vespertilionidae > Murina > Murina feae. The sequence continues at coordinate 6,486 of PVJC01028241.1, forward strand.
ACAGCTTGTTAGAGTCCAGAATAGAGATTAAAATTGGGGGAGAGGGGTGCTCTGATTCCTGGGTCAACACTCTCTACACTTCAGGCGGCCCCTAGTCTACATGGCTGGCCTTGGCCTCTAACAGCCATGGAATTTAGCCAATAAGAAGAGAGTCTGATGGCGTTAGAAGCAAGAATCTTCCAAAATTGACTGCTCAGGACTTCCTGACCTTGTGAAGGAGAGAAAGTTGGCACTGTGGTTTTCTGCGCACACAGAGGTGAGACTGCTTACGTCATCTTTGCGTAACCCTTCATGTGGAAAGTTCAAGTACAGAAGCGCTGAAATACATTGGGTAATTCTCTCTGCTTTTTGCCACTTCTCCGGGAGCTGGAGAGCTACAGGAAGGTGCAATACCCTCAACGTTTGAGACATTATGGAATTTGCTTGACGACTCAACTGTTCCTCCCCTGCAGGGACTTGCCCCTAGCATTTGTCAGGATGTGCTCCTAAGAACGCTAGGGCCCAGAGCAGGGCAGGGACACGCAGGGGGCTCACATAACAATTGTCTGACTATTTATTACATAAAATTTGTACTGTCTTCCTAGCTTGCTAAATATACCTTCGTAACAACCTAGAAGGCCAAGTTGAAATTCACATTTCCCCCAGCCCCCTCCCTCCCTTCTTTTCTTCCTGTACCCTCTCCTCCACCATCTCACATCGCAATCATGGACATCCCAGCATGTCTGGGCTCTGGACATGCACCCTCAAATAACCACCCCTCAGGGCAAACGTAGCCTCAGCGGTGTATGCACCAGCAACATGGGCTGTAATCTGGAGGATGGACCCAGGGACAAAGCTCGTGCGGCTGCACATGGGCTGGTGCCTCTGGGAAGGGTCGGGTCTAGAGAGAGGGAGGGTGTGATCCTCAGACCAGCAGCAGCATCACCATCTCTATCTCAGGTCTCCCTCTTTACAAGCGCCCTGGGGGATCCCAGTCATATTGCGGTGTGAGTAGCACTGCTTTAGGCCAGGGCTTGGAGTCAAATTTAAGGGAAACACTACCTTTCACTGTATTTCTCTCTCTGCTCAGTAATTTACGTTTATTGTTGAAAGTATTACAGATGTTCCCCTTTTCTTCCCCATTGATTCCCTCCACCCTGCCCCTGCCCTCCCCCAAACCTTCACCACACAATAGTCCATGTCCATGGGTTATTCATATCCTATAAAATAAAAGCCTAATATTCTAAGTGTCGGGTTGTCCGTTCAGCCAATCAAAGCCTTGTATATGCTAGTGATATGCTAATGATATGCTAAGGCCACTCAACCACTAGCTTGCTATGACATGCACTGACCACCAGGGGGCAGATGCTCCAATTAGTAGGTTAGCTTGCTGCTGGGGTCCAGCTGATCAGACTGAGCAAGATGGGCCGGACATGCCCTGGAGCCCTCTTGTAGTCCCTCCCTGGCTGGTCAATCTCCTGAGGCCCTCCCAGGCCCCGATCATGCACTTGTGGGGTTCCTCAGCCTGGCCTGTGCTCCTCATAATCCAGGATCCCTGGATTATCAGAGAGCTGGTTTCGGCCCGATCCCACAGGCCAGGCAGAGGGACCCCACTGGTGTACGAATTCGTGCATCAGACCTCTAGTATGCATATAAGTTCTTTGGTTAATCTCTTCCCAGGCCCCTGCCCCCTTTTCTCTGAGACTCGTCAGTATGTTCCATGCTTCCATGTCTCTGGATTTATTTTGTTCGTCAGTCTATTTTGTTCATTAGATTCCACATGTAAGTGAGATCACATGATACTTGTCTTTCTCTGACTGGCTTATTTCGCTTAGCATAATACGCTTTAGGTTTCTCCATGCTGTCTCAAAGGGTAAAATTTCTCTCTCTCTCTCTTTTTTAGCTGCATAGTATTCCATTGTGTAAATGTACTATGGCTTTTTTTTTATCCATTTGTCTGTTTCCAGATATTGTAAATGGCACTGCTATGAACATAAGGGGTGTATATAACCCCACAAGAAAAAAAAACACAGTCATTTATTGAATCAGACATTTTCTGAATATTTGGAGAAAGGAGCAAGGAGGAGTCTGCACATAACAACATTGAATCAGATTTTTTTGTTCTTCAAAATCCCCTTGGTTATTTCTAGGTCTCTCCCCTTCCCCACAGGCCAGATCCATACCACTGGACCTCAACAACTTCAAAAATAATTCCTTGTGCTTTACTAGTCTCCACTGCTCCAGACTCAACTTCAGGCCCCCCATTCCTTAGTGAAGAGCTCATTGATGTCTCTGCTTGACCCCAGGCTGGGCTTTCTCTCCCCATCACTGTCTGCAAGGGGGAGGGGAGTACATGATTCATACTAGAGTTCATTGATCGAAATTATGCTTCCACTTGGGCAGAAGTGGCAAATGTCTACTGTGAAGTTCTTTCTATGAGGTAGATGTAATTAAAGCTATTTTTGATCACTGCCTACTGATTTACACAACTTAGTAAAAATTACATGAGAAGGAAGCAAACAAGCTTGAATGAACTATACAATTTTATACAGTTTTTTAAGCATGGCTTCCAGTGGTCTCTGCAATGTCTGGCTGCTCAGATCGTTGTGTATATAGGAACTGTATTCCTTGGTTTTTAGTGCGATGCCCCATGGGGTCAACAGAACATCCTGACTTCAGTTCACTTCGCTGCTTTATGCCAGGTGATGACCCAGCACTTTCCTCTGTTTAAATTATGGTGACATGTCCTTGGTGCCCTGCATCTTGATATCAGTTGGCTTTACCTGATGCACATGTGACAGGTGTTAAGTCTCCCTGTGAAATCTCTCATCATTAACCTCCCCGTGAAGTTACAACCCAGTATTATTATGAGATTTTCACAATGTCAAACCAAAGTCTATTTAGCAGTGCTGCCAAGAGTTGAGTTGGAAGGTTTTGGTGTTACCATAATCTCTTCTTGCCCTAGGCACCCCACATTAACATACAAATTATGTTAAAAAGATACTTGCCTTGCCTGGCTGGTGTGGCTCAGTGGCTGAGCATCAACTTATGCACCAGGAGGTTTGATTCCCAGTCAGGACACATGCCCAGGTTGAGGGCTCAGTCCCCAGTGGAGGGTGTGCAGGAGGCAGCTGAAGTATGGTCTTATAATTGACAACAACAACAACAAAAAGAACTCTAGGTGTAAATGTGAGAAAGTTGCTATTATTTGACTTGAGATCATGCCAACCCAGTGGCAGCCACACATGTTTGACAGCACATTCAGGTTAAACCCATTAGAAGTTACGAAGATTATAATCAGGAATACAAATGCCTGCACTGAGCTGTCATTGCATTACTTGTCCACCCCACATATGCTTCTATTAATTTTTTAAATGTGATCTTGAAAATAAAAATACAAAATGTAAAGGTTCTTGAAGAGAATGTGTCGGCCTCTGAAAATAGGTCCCTCATGATCTGTTTGAGAAACAGTGAAATTGCAGGGCATAGATTTATACTCACCTGTTTTCTAAATGCTCTCTCTTTTACTGTGGGGCCTTGGGGAAAAGGGCCTAAGCCCTCTGAAGCAGTTTCTGGAGCCCCTCTGGAGTTCCCCAGTCCCAGGGGGGTGGCTGCTGAGAGTAGGCAGCCGGAGAGGCCTGGTGGAATGCTTGCTTTGTCACCATGGCAACAAGGCAAGTGTTCCACCCTGGGCTGCGAAAGGCCTCTGGCTAGGCCAGAATGCTTGTGTCATTGCAGGCCAGGCTGAGGGACCTTCCCTCCCCCACAACCCCTGTGCATGAATTTTGTGCACTGGGCCTCTAGTGGGACTATAATCCGGGGAATATCAGTCAGATCAGGCATTGCACTTCTACTCATGTAACCCTGGGCAAATGACCAGTTTGAATTTTGATTTTTTTTTTTCTCATCTATGATATAGAAATAGTATCAGTATCCTTCCCAACTGGATTGGGAGAGCTTGTGCTTGTGCACATAACCTCAGTGCTATGTATGGCAGACCTCTTTACTCTTTAGTTTTTCCCATCTCCCACTTCTCTATTTGCCTCCCCTCCCCACCCCCTTGCCCCACAAAATACCCATTCCAGGTGTTGTCTAAATTCCTTATGAACCCTCATTGCACTGTGTTGATAGCATTTTCCCTGGCTCTTGTTTTACAAATAAATCTTTTTTGAGACAACTAGAACATTGACTCCGTAACAATTTTCTTATGAATTCAACTGCGCTATCTGGTACCTTAAGCTAACGGATATAGAATCCACTGGATGCCAGAAAGAAGAAATAAACAGGGCAGTTTAGCCTGTCTTTCTACTTCTAAACATATTTCACAACTTGCCACAGTCTCACCCATTTTTAAAATTACTAGTAATCTCCCATTACTCCTGGTAAAAAGGATTTGCTAAGGTCCTTTAATAACCGGACAAACGGACTTACAGGAATATTACATGATGAAAGGTAAGCTTTCATAAGGCTTTCCTGTTACACATATGAGATTAATGCCATTATCGCACCGTTACCTTTTAAATCCATCCATCCATCCATCCATCCAAGTTATATGTGAAATACGTCTCATGTGTTCAGCTTTCTGTTGGACTTTGGTTTCAGAAAGAGAGAAGGTTTCATGAAAAACAACTTTGCGTCACAACTGTACTCCAGCAGTTGGCAAATGCACCAGACAAATAGGGTATTGTGTTTGCCAGAGTCAATGGTCATTGATTTCGCGTGTGTCAGCAGACATTTACTGGTTTGAGGACTTGAAAATATGAAGCTAGGCCTTTTACTTTTATGGGCAGGAAAGTAGCATATCACCAAAGAGGGTAAACCTGGGAGTCTGTAGCTGGGTTCTAGTCATGGCGTTCTAACTAGCTTCGAACCACAGGTACACAGGTGTAATCTCTCAGGACCCTAAGTATTTATCCCCCCAAGATTTATTCAGGTCTCATTGACAAATAAAATCTGTATATATTTAAGGTGTACAGATGTTGTAGTGAACATGGGTTGTGGATTTCTTTCGGAGATCCTGATTTCATGTCCTTTGGGAATACACCTAGAAATAGGACTGCAAGATCATATATGGTAGCTCTATTTTTAATATTTTGAGGAACCTACTGGTTTCCAAAATGGCTGTACCAATCTACCTTCACACCAACAGTGCACAAGGGTTTCTTCCCTTTTCCCTATGCCCTCATGAATACTTATTACCTCTTGTCTTTTGTATAATAGCCAACCTAAAAGGTGTTCAGTGATATCTCATTGTGGTTTTGATTTCCATTTCTCTTATGATTAGACACATGCAGAACCTCTTCATATATCCATTGGCTATTTGCATCTCTAGTTTGGCAAAATGCTTATTCAGGTCCTTTGCCCATGTTAAAATCAGTTTATTTGCACTTTTTTTGCTACTGGGTGGTAGGAGTTCCTTATATATTTTGGCTATCCCTTATTTTTATTTATTTTTTAAATCTTTATTGTTGAAAGTATTACATAAGTCCCCCCTTTCCCAACTGACTTCTTCCAGCCTGCTTCTGCATGTCTCCCCAAGGCCTTCACCACCCCATTGTCTGTGTCCCTGGGTTATGCATATAAGCATACAAGTTCAATGGTTGATCTCCCATCATCCACCGTCTCCTGTCTTCCCTCTGAGGTTTGAGTCTGTTCCATGCTTCTATGTCTCTATTAACTCCTATTTTTAAACTGATGACTTCAGGGGGATGGGTGGTTCTTGAAGCCCAGTCTATTGCCGCTTGGGTACAGATTCCTGCCAGTGTGATACAAGCTGCAATCTGGAAAGCGAGATGCTAAGTTCCTAGGACAGGGATCTTGACTGCTCATTAACTGTTAAACCCCCCGTGGCCACACCTGTAGATGCTCAATAAAAACCTCTTGAATGCTGAACATCTGAGGCCTGGCTAGCCAGCAGACTTCCATTTCCAATTCAGACTTAGCTCTACTGGTAGCTCTTAAGCTATGAATCTAAAAATTCTTAGTCAACACACATTTGGAGAAACCACAAAAGGGATGAAAATCTGCAACAACAGCTTCCATTGATGTCAGATTGAGAATTCTAACACTCCAATCTGCCATCTATAGGTTGGATTATTTATGAATCCCCGAAGAGCGTGACTTACCCCCAGATCCCCGTATGTTAAACAAAGGTCTTTTCTCAATGGAACAGATGTCTATTGTACTGATGCTGCCCCCTACCTGATAATAGCTGGCTTCTCCAGTGCGCCCCCGACTCTCTCTTCCCCTTTCCTCCTAACCTCAACTGCCACCACCAGTCCCATGTGCCAGTGGCAGTTTTCCGTGGGTCTAGATATACGATCAAATCCAAGGAAAACTAAAGGGAAGGCAGAGATCGTGTTGCTGGTGCACACTGTTCCCAAATTGAGAAAGTACAACCTCGGCTCCACTCCCAGAGATCCAGTTTAACTGGATGTTCCATAACAAGGCTGCCAATGGGCTAGACCCATCCCAGGAAGGGTGGGGAGAGTTACAAAAGCTATCCATCCTGCCCTTAGCACAACCCAGCCAGTAAGCAGGAGAGGGGACTGTTCTTCCTAAACTTAGTTCTCAAACTATGAGAACTCCTACCCCCAGTATTTGCTAATATTGTTTTGTTCACAATTACTTTCCTTTTTTAGAACTGAAAACATTCCTGTGGAGTATCTTTGAGGTTGGCCACACATTTGCAATTCTTTAAGTTTCCAGCTAATGGGAAGTTGGGAACTACTGTAATTTTCTCAGGAAGCTTTAGCATGCCTCATCAGAACCACATTCCATATTAAGTGATATTTGACAATGTTGGGATTGAGAGTTTCAAAATACATATTAGTTTCTCAACAAAAGAAGTCATGATTAGATATGTCATAGTTTTTCCCTTTTAAAAAATATTTTTATTGGTTGCAGACAGGAAAGGAGAAGAGAGAGAGAAACTTCATCAACGATGAGAAAGAATCATTGATCAGCTTCTTCCTGCATGCTCCCTACTGGGGATTGAGCCTGCAACCCAGGCATGTACCCTTGACTGGAATCAAACCTGGGACCCTCCATCAGCAGGCCAATGCTCTATCCATTGAGCCAAACCAGTGAGGGGTCTTTTTGTTTTTTGGATACCTTCTTTAGAAGCGAAGTTCAACACCATGGCACTTGACTTCCATTAACATTCAGGTTAACCAATTACTGACGCATCATTACCTAACTTCCAAAGTGACTCAAAGATAACCATTATTTCTTTTAGTAAACATGAAGTTACAAATGAAAGAATTTAAGTATTAGAAATATTCTTCATTCTCTTGTTTGGACCCTTTGTTTAGTAGGTATGGAAACTGTGTTTTCAAAAGTTAAATAAACCTGGCTGGTGTGGCCCACTGTTTGAGCATCGACCTATGAACCAGGAGGTCGCAGTTTGATTCCAGGTCAGGGCACATGCCCGGGTTAGGGGCTGTATCCCCACTGTAGAGCGTTCAGGAGGTGGGCGATCAATGATGTTTCCATCTCTCTCTCTCCCTCTCCCCTCCTCTCTGAAATCAATTAAAATGAACTTACTACTGGGAATGCCATTGAAAATTTATGATTTGTTGTAAAATTTGGGAGAATCAATACCGACTTTCTTTTATACAGGATTTGTAAGATTTCAGGGCATTTCAAGTTTTCTTATGCCATAGCTGATCCGAAATACTTTTGAATTGATGATGTGCTATGATTCTGTGCTATTAGTTTTATGCTATTTTTAGTATCATCAGTATTCACAGTTTACAACATCTCCATTACTGGTGGGGAGGCCCTGCTCCAGTTCCTATTTCACAGTGTGGGATTGGATCTGACTCTCTGCTATGCTTTTGGTTCCTGCTGGCCATCTCTGCCTCCCCTTACCCCACAAAGGAGACCCTCCAAAGCTTTATCAAATTGCTTGATTTAACTTTGACAGAAGGACCCCTGGGTGGTGTTTAGTTCTCTGTTAGCTCTGGATAGTAGCTCCACATGGTTGGATGAATTGCTGCTAAATGATGTTTGATACCCTAATATGCCTCTAATACCCTCTATAGAATGGTTAAAAAGGAAAGAATCTATCTATCTATCTATCTATCTATCTATCTATCTATCTATCTATCTATCTATAAAGCCTAATAGGCAAAATGTCTTCCTTGGGAGTTTGACCGACCTGGAGTTTGATCACTCTCTATGATGTGTGCTGACCACCAGGAGGTGGCATGGAACGAAGGAAGGCCCCTGCCAGCAGCCAGCAACTGCTAGGGACCCTACCTGTGCATGAATTTCATGCACGAGGCCTCTAGTAACTACAATAACAACAACTTAAACTAATTTAGAATAAGGCACCATAGGAAACATTACACAGCAGCTATATGTTTCTCAATGGGCAGAAATAACAAGTTTTCTTTTTCTTGTCAGAAGTGTGAGCTCCTGGGTCAGCCACTCTGGCTACCAATGGAGTTTTTGCCCCTTGTCCATTAGCAAATGTGGCCACATCTAAAAAGGCTTTGAAGAGGAAGCTCTTGTGAGGGCTGTATCAATTCCAAGCCCATTTGATATCTCATGGGTTTGGGAGTCTGAGGTTGGCCTTAATGCCCAAGTAATCACAAGCTCTTATTGTTGGCCAGGCATGAGTTCTCTGGAAATACACCCATATTTTTTTAAAAAAATGTTTTCAATCACATTTTCATTTGCTTAACTCCTAGTTCAAGTAACTAGGGATTAGTCAGTCTTTAACTCTACAATCCAGGCTGAGAATGTCTTTCTCCTAAAAATAGGATGGGCTCTGCCCGTCCCTCAGTCCTCAGTTGAACTTGGGTTCTGCCTCCTTGTTCTATCACATGCTGTGAGGAATAAAGGACTTTCAGAGACTAAGCTTTGTCCTCTTTAGACTAAGCTTTCACAGGGACCCACCTCAACTGAAGCTCTCCTACTTCTTATTGAAATTCGACTTAAGGTTGGAAGACGAAAAGAAAAAGGCAAATAAAACGCAAGAAATAAATACAAGAAAACAGGTCAAGAGTACAGCCCAGAAGAAAGAGAGTAGTTTTCTCTCTTTTGATCCCTTCTTTGTCCCAGGGAGGAGGACATTATGAAAAGGAGATTGCCTAATCATGTAGGTGGAGGAAATGGTCTGCGGTGAGGCTAAGACAAGCTTGTCAAATAGCGAAAGAAGCAGGGGCTTTGGTGTCAGGGTGGCCTGGCTTAGACCCCTGGGCCTCACCCACTAGCTGGGCAAGTCCCCTCCTAGTCACTGAGCCTCAGATATATCATTTACCCGCTCCCAGGATTGTTGCAAGGATTGACTGACATGTGGTGTCAAAAAGAACCTGTCAACTTTCATGACAAACAGTGGGCACCAGTTCATCTGTTTGACACTTGGCCCAAGTTGCCCCATGTCTATTAGAAAAGGGAGTGCACTCAAGGTTGTCAAATATATAGGGATCCTTCCTACCCTACACTGAGCATTCAAAGCAAAGATAAGGGGTCAAACCTGAGAGCTTAAAGGGACCTCTGAGAAGATGCTGACGTGTACTTTAGGACCTAAAGGTACCCATTTTATTATTCATCATTTCTCATAGCCTCTTTCTCAGGCCACCATTTTGAAATCCTGTTTCATACTTACAATACTTCTATTTTTTGCTCAGCCACATTCTGTGAACGTAACACGAGTGGCCTGTGAAACAAGCTGGCTTGACTGAGACTAGGCAGTGGCAGCATGTGGACGAAAGTAGGAGGTGGATGGGAGTGGGCGAGGGAAAGAGTGGATGCCTGACTTTTAAGGCTGGCACGAGGAATGTTTGGCCAGTGTGGGAGTTTATGCATAAGAGAGGGGTACTTTGTGATTCAATTTCTAGGAATTTAAGCTACAGGAAGACATAAAAATGTAGAGCTGTTCATCCAGGATATCCGTGATAGCACTGTTTGTAAAAACAATGGAGGCCACCTAACTGGTGGGATTTAGGATGATTTTTTGTTTTTGGTTAAGTTTATATAATTTTCTCTGTTTTCCGAAGCATTTGAAATGAGTACATGTGGCTTTTACAAAACCCAGCAAATTAATGTCCATTTTGACTTTTTAAAAGACAGCTTTCGGTGAGATTAAGAAACTTCTTGAAAGAGTTTACTTCTTTCTTTTCAAGAAAGTTATCTGGAAGAATTATCGTCTGGAAGTATCCCTACCATTTAGCATTTAGCATAACACGTTGGCAGATTTTAAAGTAAAAAAAAAAAAAAAAAAAAAGAAGAAGAAGCAGCATTCTGCATGGTATCTTGGGGCACACATTTTGGACAATTGCAGTGAGTTATAGGTACAGGCCACAGCGCTCAGGTAATGTAGTGCGGGTCCTCCCCCCACACAAGGGCATTAATGAGATGGCAAGATCTGGCCTGGAGGCCAACCTGTGGGGAGGTGGGATGGACACAGAACTGCAGTGGAGAGTTGACTGAAGAGAGGAAGTCCCACTTCCCAGGGCTGCAGAGTTCCATCAGGGAAGTGAAGGGCTATGAGTCACCCCAGGGGCCCCGCAGGGCATTCAAAGTGGAGGACAAAGCTGCCCCAGGGATCTTTCTTAGGACAGAAATACGTGCCTGATTCCACTGTTCTCACCTCGAGGTCTAAGACACAAGACGGTGGTTGGTAGTGGCAGCTGTGGCCACTATGGTGGTAGGATGACCAACTGTCTTGGTTTGCCTGGGACTTCCCCGTTCTAGTGGTGCAAGTCCCACACTGAACCCCAGGAACCCCTGAGTCCCAGGCAAAACCAGACAGATGGTTGTTCTCCTTCTATGGTGGGCACATCAGCAGTGATCAGGGGAGGTACCAGGATGGGCAGCAAAAGTTTGTGGAGGCCATGGCAACCAGACAAGAGAAGATGGCAGTTGTCATGGTGACAGGGATGGGGTCTATTAGAAGAGATGTTAGGATACAGTGATGCCATTGGCAGCATGGACCTGGGCTCCAAGTTATAAGCGGTGCCGACAGCTCCAACAAGAAGGAAGGGGTTTCCAGTTTTCTGCTGTTGTAACCAGGAGATCGAAGGCGTTGGGATGGAGGTGGAGGGCTGGTACTGGTGGCTAGGATTCCAGAAACTGCATTCACAGAGGCTACATGTTCTTGTCATTTTATCTGCCTCTGTCTCTCCAGTTGTCCTTCCCCACACTTGGAACCTGCATTAGCTGGTTCTTTGTAGACTCTATCTGCTTTTACTGGCCTTTTAGGGGCTAGAGTCACCTTTAGGTCATATACATATTATCACTTAACTTCCTTGTTCATGGCCCTGTGTAACCAAACAAACAAAAACCCCCTAGCATTTAAAAAAGCCTCTCTCTCTCTCTCTCTCTCTCTCTCTCTCTCTCTCTCTCTCTCTCTCTCTCTCCAGGCAATGGAGCTTACCTTAGAGAATAATTCACTGAGTCCTTTTGCCAAGGGGGAAAAGTCAGGGGTTAGTAACTGCTCCAAAGTAAACATTGAAAACTAGCACTTGGATAGAAAAGAAATCCACAGGCTCTTAGCTGGTAAAAACTAGACCCCTGGTTCACTGGTGGGAAAACAGGTTCCAGTTAGGTGTTCTGAGGGCCTCGCATACCCGGGGCACTCGAAGTTCACGGTCTTAACCAACTGCAGTGGCCGAGAACAGGGTTCACAATGTTCCGTTTTGCTTTCTCTCAGGCAAGTGGCTCTAAGTGGGAATTTCTCTGAGTAGAAAGGTCTCCTATAGTTAGGCTTTGCTTCCTCCGCCTCTCCATGCCAGCCCCGGCTTCAGCCACTGTTCCCTGGGCCTCGCTGGAGCAAATAGTACTTCCCTCAGCGTTTCCGAGTTGAGATCTAGTCTTGATCACCATTTCCTCCCCCTTTTATTTGGTTAATAACATCATGTAGGTTTCAAGTGTAGATTTGTATGATCTGTATATTGCATTGTGTGCCCACTACCCAAAGTCAAACCACCTTCCATCACTATATATTTGCCCCCTCCATTGATTGCCATTTCCTTCCTTTCTTCCTCCCTCCCTCCCTCCCTCCCTCCTTCCATCCCTCCTTCCTGCCTGTCCTTCCCTCCCCACCCTTTTCCCCTAATGAGGGGAGCTCTGTAATCCCGTCAGCTCACCACCATCTCTTCAGTTCCTTCTATCCTTTACAGCCCAGCCCCCACAGCGAAAGCTGTCCTCACAGCCAGTGCGTGGTTGGGGCTCTCTCAGGAAGGCACTGGCCTTGCTCCCCAGGTCTTTGTTTCTTCAGATCCACAGGAGTATAACATGCCTGGCCAGTGTGGCTCAGTGGTTGAGCATTTGACCTAGGAACAGGAGGTCAACAATTTGATTCGGGTCAGGGCACATGCCTGGGTTGCAGGCTTGGTCCCTGGGGGTGGGAGTGGGGGTGTGTGCGTGCAAGACGCAGCTAATCAATGATTCTCTCTCATCATTGATATTTCTATCTATCTCTTCCTTTCCCTTTCTCTCTGAAATCAATAAAAGATGTTGTTTTTAAAAAGAGTATAACATACTAGCGCGTCTGCATTTTTCTATGATTCAGCGTCCCTGGCTCCACATTCACAAATTTCGAATGCTTTGGAGGGAAGGGATGTTTGCTACCACCCTGGCCGCAGTGACAATGTTTCAATGTGCTTCTCGTTCCCTAGGCACAGTCACGAACGGAGGCAGGCGGCCAGCTGCAGTGGTTGGGAGTGGAATGTTTGGGCCATGGGGCATGGTGTCGGGAAGGCTCCCCGCATGTCCGTACTCATACCTGCTTTCTCTTTTCAGCTTCTCTCTTTGCAAGTATGCTGTTCCTTTTCTTTTCGTTCCTTTTTTTTTTTTTAAACACTGGCACGGAACAAACAGAACTTTGACTTCGGTTTCATAACTTATATGGCTGATTTCCTAACCCACCATGTTTCACATTACATAATATTCCGACAGTTTATAAGTAATTTTTTTTTCTTCATCTTTAGGGCATAGGGCTTTCACGTTGGTACGCTTGGAGGGGCAAAGAGTAAAATACTGGGGGGAATCTGATGTAAGGGGGTGTGTGCTTTCCTGGTACACACCACACCCCTCCTCCCCTGCCCCACAGTTGATGTTGAATGGCTGGTCCAGGCAGCCTGTGGTGAGCCTTCTCCCAGCAGGGAGGCTCCTTGTGGGTTCACTGTGGTGTGAAGCTCTTGTGACAGATTTTTGGCACCTTTTGCTCATCATGGGCTTCTGCTGCCTCCGTCCCGTTCAACCGTCATGATACTTGCCTTTGTTCAAGGTTTACTTTATTATTTGATTTTCGCTGGAGACACTTGGATATCAGGAGCTCAGACTGCCTGAGGAATGCGTGTTGTTGTAGGCGCTATGCTTTTCTCATGCTTAATTAACTTCAGACATAGTCTTGTGTTGTAAGAGTTCCTGTCAACAGAACAACAAACGAAATAATCTCTAAACCACATGATCCAACAGCCAGATAGGTCATTGTTCTAAACACCATCAAAGGTGGCCATAAAATTGGTACCTATTTTGAAGATAATATCCATTATTTACTAAACTAATATCAACTAATTATACAGTAATAAACAAGCCAGGAACAAATATTCCTTACCCCAGGATAATAAAGCTTACAATGCTTTTTGTCAGATGGCTTCAGGGTTTTATAAATAGTAACACATTAAACTTTGATATATATATATATATATATATATATATATATATATATATATATATTATAATTTTTTAAAATTTTGTTATATATTTGAGAATTAAGAAAAGTCATTTTTCTGTGTAGCCTGATTGTCTAACTAAGTTTATATCTTCTTATTTTTAAATTCTGTCTTTGTGTCTTAAAATTGTTCCTACAAAAAACGCACTCCACTGGGTTCAAGGCCAAGTTATGACATAGGTGAAGTTTGAATTCAGTGGCTTCTACCTCCTCAGCTTTCTTTTCCTTGTTCTTGCTACTACTTCACCCCCTTATGTAGCCTAACCTGGGCCCCATTCAGGCTTTGTCTGAAGAACACCATAGAAAAAGAGCAAACCCCATCACTATTCCAAGGAAAATGGAAAGAAAACACCAAATCAAAAAGCACAAGGAGAATACGAACAGGTACAAGCTAAGTGTACTGCTTAGGAAACAAGAATTTGAGAGAAAAGTTCAAAGACTCTACAAAAAGAAAATAAAAATGTTCAAAACATTGAGCAAAAAGACTAAAAAGGGCCAACCAAACATGAATTTACAAATGAAGAACTTTCTTAAAACATATTTAAGAAAATTAAATCAGACATTTTGTGCTTAATCGAGGGTTAAACTACCTGCTGTCTGTTGAGTTCTTTGGCATATGTACTGCATGTCCTCACAACTAAAGTGGTGAGTGTAAACTGGATCACTAAGCTATACCAAATATAAAACACCCAAATATTTTTGCTCTTGTAAAAGACAATTTTTTATATATGCTCTACACAATATGATGTGGCTCTAATTTATTTGCCTCTGAAGGGAGGTTAGCCTGAGAATGGAAGAAACCTTCTACTAGTACCTAGGTGACAGGTTCAAGTGGGTAGCACTTTTGTGCCACATGAAATTCAGGTGGAAGAAATGTTTTGAAAATTTAAAAGAAGCAGGACATAAAATTATATATTTTATATGATTCTGTCTCTCTAACACACACACACATGCACACACACACACATTACATGTGCACGAGAGAACACATTGGTTAAGAAAGATATCTATTACCACCAATAGATGATTGTTTATTATATATACACGAGGGGCCTGTGCACAAAATTTGTGCACTCAGGGTGGGGGTGAGGGTCCCCCAGCCTGGTCTGTGCCCTGTCATAGTGTGGGAGCCCCACAATCCATCGCGTCAAAGAGGTAGGCCTCGCCCACCCATCCGGGGCTCTGCAATGGACTGCCCCAAAGAGGTAGGCCGGAGCTGGGGGAGGCCTGTGGACCCCCCGTGCAGGCACACAGAGAGGCCTCCACTGTGGCCCAACACTGCAAGTCCCTGCCCACCCGTGCCTGCTGCACACGCAGCCTCCAGCTGATGGGTCATTATGCGTGAGGGTGTCCCGGCCATTTGCATATTACCCTTTTATTAGTATAGATTATTCTGTATTTTCCAAGCCTCCACTAGTAAGCATACATTCCTTAAAAAAAAAAATTAAAAAAGAAGTTAAGGTACTAACAAATTCCAAATTCTTGTTTCTGTGGTTACTTTTTCTCAAACGCTCAGGTCAAATGACATCGAACATTTGGCCTGGGGGAGAGAAGGCACATGTATTTCACCCCCCTCCCCCTCCCGTCCATGACAGTTCCAACTATGGCCATTACCAGACCCCAAGGGACATCTGGCCTACCTCCTTCTAAATAATTGTTCTTATTAAAGTAGGACTACGATGTGAAGATATGGTAAAGTAAGATAGCTCAGCAGAGGGTACATGCCACACAACATATAAAACTGCTGCACCTTTAAATGCAAATGCCACTTCCTTCTTCTGCCTCCTCAGGCCCAGTCCACAGTGGTTGAATCACGCAGCTGTGATGGCACCCACTGCCCTTTCCTAAGGCCTTCTGGGTGGCAACACGCCTCTCTCTTTGACATTGTGTTCTTTTTTTCCTCCCTCCCCCTGACTTTATCTCACGGGGACATTGGGAAGAGAATAAAATTGAATTATGTAGAATATTCTCAGCTCCTCCAAGGGTAAGTGGAATCTGAATAGAAATAAGAAATTGTCTAGGTTTTTGTTGCCTCTCATGCTGCTTTATATACCTGCCATTCAACAAGACTTAGTTTATTCTCTCTGTTGTTTTTCTTCCAAATCTGATGAAATAAAATTTGTCTATAAAGGTTCCTACCCAACCTTATCTCTTCAACATTTATTATATGGCCTACTTTGTAAGCTTTGTTTTAGTTTTAGTGATATCAAGATTAATATTATCTTTTGTACTAATACATTTTGTTTTATTAGGTTCTGAACAGTCAGAGAACAGAATTTTCTAAATAACAACTCCATTTAACACCAACAAAAATGCTTATGTGTTTATATTCATAAAATATAAATATCTGGGACCAAATTGGTTTACTGAACCATTTGGAATTGCCTTCAGGAGTTAATCATTTGGAATTGCCTTTAGGAGTTAAACAAATACATTTGAATGGATTTTTAAACTAGGGCTGATTTTTAGAAGTGTTTACACGTAAACTATATGGAAGTTATAGTCATAGAGCCAATGAATAGAATTCTACCTATGAAGCCATTATAAATTCATTGT
>PVJC01028242.1:10091-22793 GCA_004026665.1 Murina feae
ATTAGGACCAGCAGGCAGCACACAGCAGGGCCTGCTGAGCTGTGGCTGTGGCGAAGGGGGAGCAAATCAGGACCCACAGACAGCACCAGCAGGGCACCCTGCTGGGTGGTGGCAGTGGCAATTGGGGAGCAGGCAAGCAGGGCGACCATGGAGCAAGCAATGGGGACCTACAGGCAGCACCCAGCATGGACTGCTGGGTTGTGACTGCATCCACCAGAGAGCAGGCACGTGGGGTGACCAGGGAGCAGGCAATAGACCTGCAGGCAGCACCCAGCAGGGCCTGCTTGCCTATCCCCATGGTGTGGAGCAGACAGGCTTGGCAGAGAGCAGAGAAGTAGACCAAAGCCATCAGTAGCACATTTCCTGAGGGCTCCCCAATTGGGGAGGGTGCAGATCGAGCTGAGGGAACTCCCCACCTGCCCTCCCCCTTCCCTACCTACCCGTGCATGAATTTCGTGCACCGGGCCCCTAGTATTTTAATAATCATAAAAACAATTAATATTTGCTAGGTGAGAATACTTCTAATTTGACAATTTTTTAACTGTTCCTAATTTCTCCTCTACCCAAAAAAACAAACTTCTCCATTTCCTCAATTCACATCATTTCTTCACCTGCTGCTCTCTGGCTTTTGACTCTGTCTTAATGAGGACACCAAGGGACAGATTGACATTATCCCATAAGCCTCTCAATCCTTTCTATGAACAACTGGTAATTTTTCAACCTTATGTTGATACTGTGCAAACACATCATCAGAACAAAACTCCACTCTCACTTCTGCCCAGATGCCACCACTGAACACTTCTTGGACAAAATAAACAAACAATATAAAAAACAACAACAACAAAAATCTGAAATTATCATTACTCATTATTCCTCAGAAACTATTCACAGGGGAGATCAATTAGGGGAAAAGAAGACATATGTAAAACTTTAGACAATAAAAAAAAGAAAAAAAAGAAACTATCCTAGTTACTAGTAATTGTGTAAGTGCAAAAGACATGTTTCAGTCCTTATTTTTGTTTAAGTCTCTTCAGCCTTTGACACTCTTGATCATGCCTCTGTATGTCTAGTCTTCCACAGCTTCCAGACAATTCATTCTTAGTTCTTCCAGTACTTCTTAGATCATCTTTCTTTTGTCCTTTTCCTACTCTCCTTAGCCTCTTGAAATTCATGTCTATTCCTCATGTCTCTTCTCTTGCCCCTCGATGTAGAATATTCTTAATCTGAGAGTCCCTTGAAATTTGTGTACATGTTTGTGTGATTTTTAACATGCACAGTTTTCTGGAGAGACAGAAATTTCATCACATTTTCAAAGGGATCAATATCCATTCACAAGTTAAATTTTCTGCAGCTTGTAATCCCTGAACAATCTCATCCACTTATGCTTCCCCACCACCTACATGCTAATGACTTCTAAGTGCTTTTATCAGATTTGACAATTCCCAACTGAAAGGACCACAGTGATTTTCATCTCCTATTCTTATATAGGCCATTTAAGATCTATCCCTGATTATCTCTACAGCCTCTTGTCTAATTTGACAATTTTTTAAAGCACTAATCTCCAATCATGTTAAATGAACATAGGGATGGGCAGCATTGGATGGAGTTTGTTGTAGTGACAATAAACCAGTAGCTGACAACCTGTGTTTGAATGTTCTCACTCTCTATTTTCTTGTCTTGTTTGCCAATAATCCATTGTAATTCATAAAGAGTTAATGTGGGAATACACTGAGTAATCCCTCGAACTCATTAAATTAATACTTTTCCCTAAAATAACTTTTGTCTCTTTGTTTTAAGTTCTTTTTCTTTCTAGCAATGTATCAAAATCTTTCTGCAACTGATGACTTCCACAATTTCTTGGCATTTATTAGTTTATTAATTTTTTTATTTATATACTTTTATTTAAATACTAGGGGCCCAGCGCACAAAAATTTGTGCACTCGAGGGGGGGTTCCCTCAGCTCGGCCTGTGCCCTCTAGCAGTCCCCTTAGGGGATGTCCACCTGATGGTGTGCCTGACCAGCCTGGGTGAGGGGCTGATGGCTATTTGCAATCTGGCCACAGCTCCCATTGACCCAAGGTCCCAGCAAGGCTGGCTGGAATCAGATTTCTGGGGTTTATTTATCTTCTATAATTGAAACATTGTTGCCCTGAGCAGAGGCCACAGCCTGCCTAGGCAAGCAATGAAGCCTCCTTTTGCTTCAGCTCCATGGCTTCTATAATTGAAACTTTGTTGCTTTGAGCCAGCCAAGGCAGGCAGTTTCCTCCAAACAGAAGCCTCCTGTTTGCTCTACCTCCATGGCTGCCGGCCACCATCTTGGCTGGGTTAATTTGCATACCGTCACTTTGATTGGGTGGTGGGCATGGTATGAATGGTGGGCATGGCTTAGGTGTCTTGGAGTGATGGTTAATTTGCATATTACTCTTTTGTTAGATTAGATGATTTCAGGTGAAACAGAAAGTAAATGTTTCCCTAGTATGTCATCTGAAATTGAAAATACCTGTTGATTTTAGCTTCCAATATTGCCAATATTTCCAAAAAAACCTACTTTGGCAATAACAGATATAACATTCAAGGCTTCAACTTGTCTTGAGCAATCATTAAGGATATGGTCATCTCTAATGAAAAAAAAATAATACCTATCTCATAGACTTGAGGATTAAAGTCAATAATGGACATGAAAATGCTTTGTAAAGTAAAAAGGTCTATAAAATGTTTTGTCATTATTTTATTTGCTGCTTTTTCAACTTCATCTGACTTTTATTTATGGCATTGCTTGTGTGAGAAGTGCCTTCTGGTTTACTGTTTTGAAAATCAGACTATATTTTTCAATAGCTCAATGAAAATGGCATTTTTTTGTGAAGATTAGGGGGAAGCCACAAATGATTTTTTACATTTATCACTTTATGATATTTTCAGCAATTAAATTACTCATGTATTCTTCCTTCTAGTTTCTTTAAGGACCTTTTATCAGCCAGAAACCTGACATTATGTGTTGGAAAACATTTTATATATTTTAAATATTTTAGTCTTTGTGGACCAGATATGGTTTTGGTGGCTTCTCTTCTACATTCTCCTTCCACAACCTTTCAAAATGTAAGAACCATTAACCATTGTTAGCTAACAGGTCATACAAAAGCAAACCAAGAGACTGCTCTGATCTGTGGACCATATTTGCCAATCTCTACTCTACATCTTCAGTGAATACAGGAACATTTTTAACTAATTGCTTATTTGAATCAATTTTTGGTCTTCCTGAACTTGTCTTTACTGTCTTACAGTCTCTAATCCACATGGCATCCAGAGAGATCCTGTCAGATCATATCACTCAAATATCTTCAATGGCCTACTCAAAGCAGAAAACTAAAATCTCAAAATGCCCCCACAATCCTAGCTATCTGGGTCTCCATTTTCTTTCTAACTTCATTTCTTTCTACTCTACACTTTGCTTGCTCTGTCCTCCAAGAATCCTTTCTGCTCCTTGAATACTCCAAGCACACTTCTACCTCACTGCTTTTTCCATCTGACTGTTCCCTCTGCTTATAACATTAATTTCCCAGATGTACTCATTGTTCTCTCCCATATTTACCTTATGTTACTTCTTAAGTCTTATATCTCCCATAAAGCCTTTATTGATCACTTAATTTCATATTTCAACCTTCTCCCACCAAATAACAATTTCAATCTCCCTTCCCTGATTTCTGTTTTTCTCTAGTACTAATTATTTTCCCATTTATTTTTTACTTACATGCTTGTACTTATTATATATCTTTGCTTATTTATGTTTGCTGTCACATCCCCTACTAGAGAGAGAATGGTTGTTCATCTGTTTTGTTTACTGCTTTATACTTGGAGCATACCTATAAAACATACTGAAGAAGAGTGCCTGAAATTTGGTAGGAGATCAATACAATTCATCATTATTATTATTATTATTATTATTATTATTATTATTTAATCCTCACTCAAGGATATGAATGAATCAAAGACTGATGAGTAGAGGAAGACAAGTTGTTGGGAATGTTACTGCCAGAAGCAATATTTGGAATTCTCTGATATCTAATCTAATATAGATTTTTGTTAATTTAAATAGTTTTAATGGGAGAGCTGGGAACTAGTTTAGGGACACACATCATCAAGATTTTTAAGTACATTCTGTAGAGTTCTTTTTAAGTTTGTATGAATATTATTGAAAATATATGCATGCACATGCAGTTCTATTACTTGATGCAATGCTTTACAAGAGTCCTTAAAGATAGGTATAGTAAGTGTCAGCCTCTTTCCTTTATGATGAGCTTAATTTGCTCAAGGTTACATCATAACTTTACTGTACTAAATGTAAAACTAGACTCAGAATCTTTCAATAAATTCTCCCTGGAAACCCTGGGAATTAATAAGATCACCTTCCAATGATGCACACATTACAGACTCAATTATGGGCCATCCATTTTAATGAGGGGAAAACATATTTTAGCTAATACAAAGCAAAGTGAATGGTAACTTTTTTCATCCATTAATGTTGCTAATGGAAAAAATGGGCACTCAACACCTTTAAGATGGCTTAAGACTATCATATCTACATTATGGGCATGGAGCTGTTCATTCAGAATGTCTTTCTCTGATACTCAGAAATATCCCCATAATATACAATGATACTTATTGAAAAAGGGAAGGGACATTTGAGGAATTAGGAGTTCTTCAGCATAATTTTTCTATGGGACTTACATATAAAATAAAGGTAGCTGGTTTGGACACTTTCAGCTATGAAGAATTTACTTAAAGCTTAATATTCAAGGTCAAGAAAATAATCTTAATACCAGATAAAGACACCACAAAGAAAGAAAATTATAGGCCAACATCCCTGATGAACATAGATGCTAAAATTCTCAATAAAATTCTAGCAAATTGGATCCAGCATTAAATTAGAAAGATAGTGCACCATGACCAAGTGAGACTTATTCCAGGGACACAAGGCTGGTACAATATCCACAAATCAATAAATGTGATACACCACATAAACAAACTGAGAGACAAAAATCACATAATCATATCAATTGGTGCAGAAAAGGCATTTGACAAAGTCCAAAATCCTTTTCTGATCAAAATGCTCAGCAAAGCAGGAATAGAAAGATTATACCTCAACATAATAAAAGCTTTATATGGCAAACCTACAGCCAACATCATACTCAATGGGCAAAAATTGAAACCATTTCTCTTAAGAAAGGAACCAGACAGGGATGCCTGAATCCAACACTCCTATTTAGCATAGTACTGGAAATGCTAGCCACTGTGGTCAGATAAGAAGGAGAAATAAATGGCATTCAATTGAAAAAGAAGAAGTAAAATTATCATTATTTTCAGACAACATGATATTAAACATAGAAAACCCTAAAGACTCCATCAAAAAAAATTATTAGACTTAATAAATGAATTCAGCAATGTATCAGGATACAAAATTAATGCCAAAAAATCTATGGCATTTTATACACCAATAGTGAACTTACAGAAAGAGAGATTTTAAAAAATCCATTTACCATTGCAAACAAAAAAAATAAGATATCTAAGAATAAACATAACTAAGGAGGTAAAAGACCTCTAATCAGAAAACTACAGAATGTTAAAAAAAAGAGATAGAGAAAGGCATAAACAGATAGAAGCACAAACCATGTTCATGTATTGGTAGAATCAATATCATCAAAATGTCCATACTACCTAAAGCAATCTATAGATTCAATGCATTGCCCATTAAAATACTAACAGCATATTTCCCAGACCTAGAACTAACTCTCCAAAAATTTGTTCATCTGGAATAAAAAAGGCCTCAAATAGCTACAGTGATCATGAGAAAGAAGTAAAAAGTAGGAGGGACCTCAATACCACATATGAAGCTGTATTACAAAGCCACTGTTTTCAAAACTGCTTGGTACTGACACAAGAACAGACAAGTAGACCAATGGAATAGAATATAAAACCCAGAAATCAACCTAAACCACTATGCTAAATTAATATTTGATAAAGGAGGCAAGAACATACAATGGAGTCAAGATAGTCTCTTCAATAAATGGTGCTGGGAAATTTGGTCAGATGCATGCAAAAAAATGAAACTAGACCACCAACTTACACCATACACAAAAATAAACTCAAAATAGATAAAGGACTTAAATGTAAGAGAGGAAACCATAAAAATATTAGAGGAATCCACAGGCAGCATAATCTCAGATATATGCCGAAGCAATATATTCAACAATACAGCTCCTAGGACAATAGAAACTAAAGAGAAAATAAACAAATGCAACTACATAAAAATAAAAAGCTTCTGCACAGCAAAAGAAACCATCAACAAAATAACAAGAAAGCCCACTGCATGGGAGAACATATTTGCCAATTTTATCTCCTATAAGGCTTTTATCTCCAACATTTACAGGGAACTTATATAACTTAACTGTATGGGCCTAAATAGATACTTTTTGAAAGAAGACAAGAGACATATGAAAACATGGTCAAAGACACTAATCATCTGAGAAATGCAAATCAAAAAGACAATGAGGTGCCGTCTCACATCTGTCAGAATGGCTATCATCAACAAATTCATAAACGAAAAGTGCTGGTAAGGATGCAGAGAAAAAGTAACCCTCGTGCACTGCTGTTGAGAATGCAGACTGGTGCAGCCTCTGTGGAGAACAGTATGAAGTTTCCACAAAAAAACTAAAAATGGGGGGGAGAAGAAAGGTGGCTGCTGACAGGAAGGAAGACTGCAAGATAGTGTGAGAGTGAGAGAATGAAAGGAGAGTGTGTGGACAAGCCAAGAGTATAAATTTGTGGGTGCGTGACAGCTATACTCCTGGGTTCTGTTGGAGAATGCTGGGCAGCCCCCACTGCTGCTGAAATCTCTTCTGGAGTGGCCAGCTCTGCCAAAGAGACTCACCATCTTGAGTGGATGTTATTGGAAGCATATACATCCAGAGACCCTGCAACCACAGCACCCAGGGACCAGCTACGAACCCAGGAACACCAGATCTCAAGCAGCGCTAATGCATGAACTCAGACGAGCCCTGTTCCTCTTCATGGAAAGGAGAGAGAGAACTCCCAGGACACCCAGAGAAGGCAGAACATGAGGAGACAAAGAAATAGCCCACATATGAAAGAAAAACAGGCATCACCAGAAAAGGAAGTAAATGAAATGGAGGCAAGCAACCTGTCAGAGAAAGATTCATAAGGTAGGTGTTCATAAGGTAGGTGAAAAGAATGGAAGACAAATGTTCATAAGGTAGGTGAAAAGAATGGAAGACAAATTCAACAATATGTGTAAGAACCAAGAAGAACCAAGAAAAAATAAAAAATGACATCACTGGTATAAAGAACTCAATAGAAAGCATCAACAGTAGACTAGAAGAAGAGAACCACATCAGTGAGCTATAAGACAAGGTAGGAAAAAATACCCAAGCAGAGAAACCTCTAGAAAAAATAAAAATAAAAGGTAGGAAGAGAGCCTAACAGAACTTTGGGACAACATGAAATGAAACAACATCCGCGTAATTGGGATGCCAGAAGGAGACGAAACTGAGAAAGAAATAGAAAACCTTTTTGAAAAAATAATGACAGAAAATTTCTCTGATATAGGGAAGAAAAAAACTCACACAAATCCAAGAAGCTCACAGAGTCCCACACAAAATGAAGCACAAAAGACTGATGCCAAGGCACATCATAATTAAATTGGCAAACACCAATGACAAAGTAAGAATCTTAAAAGCAGCCAGAGAGAGACAGAAAGTTACCTACAAAGGACCCCCCATCAGGCTAATGACTGATTTCTCAACAGAAACACATCAGGCAAGAAGGGAATGGAATGAAATATACAAAGTCATGCAAAGCAAGGGTCTGAATCCAAGAATGCTGTACACTGCAAGGCTATTAATCAAAACTGAGGGTGAAATCAGGAGCTTCACAGACAAAAAAAGACTAAGGGAACTTATTACCACCAAACCAGCAATGCAAGAAATGTTAAAGGGTCTGCTGTAAAAAGAAAAACATAGAAAATGAAGCAACACAGGGGTTAAGAATAAAAATGGTGACAAGTATCTATCAATAATAACTTTAAATATTGATGGATTAAATGCCGCAATCAAAAAACATAGGGTAACTGAGTGGATAAGAAAACATGACCTATATATCTGTTGTCTACAGGGAACCCACTTTAGAAAAAAAGACACACACAGACTGATGGTGAAGGGATGGAAAAAGGTTTTTCAGACAAATGGAAATGAAAAATAAGATGGGATAGCAATACCTATACCTGACAAATTAGATCTCAAAGTGAAGGACATAAAAAAGGATAAGGAAGGCCACTTCATAATATAAAAGGGAGCAATCCAACAAGAAGAAATAACTCTGGTAAACATACATGTACCCAATATAGGCGCACCAAATACATAAAAGAACTTCTGGAGTATATCAAGGGAGAGATTGAAAACAATATAATCATAGTAGGGGACGTTAACACCCCACTATCACCACTGGACAAATCACTAAACAAAAAAATCAGCAAAGAAATAGCAATCATAAATGACTCACTAGATCAGATGGAATTAATTGACATCTTCAGTACATTTCACCCCAAACGACAGCATATACATTCTTCTCAAGTCCAAATGGGTCATTTTCAAAGATAGACCATATATTGGGTCACAGGAAAAGTCTCTTCAAATTCAAGAAGATAGAAATCATATCAAACATCTTCTCAGATCACAATGACATAAAATTGGAAATCAACTACAATAAAAACAATTCAAAAAAATCAAACACATGGAGACTAAATAGCATGCTATTAAACAATGACTAGGTTACCAGGAAGATCAAAGAAGAAATAAAAACATCAAGGCAACAAACAACAATGAAAACTCAATAATCCAAAACCTCTATGGGACACAGTGAAAGCAGTTTTGAGACGTAAGTTCATGGCTCTACAAGCCTACTGCAAAAAAAACAACAAACAATAATAATAAATTACTTAAGCCTACAACTCCAACAGTTAGAAAGAGAGCAACAAGAAATGCCTAATGTAAGCAGAAGGAAGAAAATAATAAAGATCAGAGCAGAGATAAAGGACATAGAGACCAAAAAAAAAAAAAAAAATACAAAAGATCAACAAAACCAAGAGCTGGTTCTCTGAAAGGAAAAAAAAGATGGATGACCCACTAGCAAAGCTCATCCAGAAGCAAAGGGAGAGGGCCCAAATAAAAGCAGAAATAAAAGAGGAGAAATAACAACAGGCCCCACACAAATAAAAAAGATTGTTAAAAAATACTATGAACAACTCTATTCCAAGAAACTAGACAACCTGGAGAAAATGGACATAAACCTAGAAAAGTACAACCACCCAAAACTCAATCAGGAAGAATATAAAAAAAAAATATATCAGGGACTAAAACTCAAAAACCTCTCTTTATAGAGCATTCTGGTGCCATAACCACCTGAACATCACAAAGCAGCTTTCCATGTGACTAATCAGCATCTCAACTGATTTTATTAAATCCAATGTATCCATAACCATATTCTGTGTATTTAGATAAGGAGAATCTGATTAAAGTACACTTGCTCATTTAAATTCCAATTAGCAGCCCACTGAAAATAAAATGTAATTATTTGAAAAAAAAAAAAAATCTCAATAGGCCAATAACTATGGAAGAAATTGAAGCAGTCATCAGAAAGCTTCTAACAGCCCTAACTGGTTTGGCTCAGTGGATAGAGTGTCAGCCTGTGGATTCAAAGGTCCCAGGTTTGATTCTGGTCAAGGGCATGTACCTAGGTTGCAGGCACATCCCCAGTAGGGAGCATGCAGGAGGCAGCTGATCATGTTTCTCTCTCACCGATGTTTCTGACTCTCTGTCCCTCTCCCTTCCTCTCTGTAAAAATTCAATAAAATATATTTTAAAAAATTACAGCAAATAAAAGTCTGGGGCCAGAAGACTTCACAGGGGAGTTTTAGCAAACATTCAAAGAAGAACTAAGTCAGCGTTGGTGATATAGTGGTGAGCATAGCTGCCTTCCAAAGAAGAACTAAAACCTAACCTCTTAAGACTATTCCAAAAAATTCAAGAGGAAGGAATACTTCCAAGCTCATTCTATGAAGCTAGCATCACCCTCATACAAAAACCAGATAAAGAAAACACACTGAAAGAGAATTACAGGCCAATATCCCTCATGAATATAGATGCCAAAATCCTCAACAAAATACTAGCAAATTGGATCCAGCAGTACATCAGAAAGATCATACACCATGACCAAGTAGGATTTATCCCAGGGATGCAAGGATGTTACAATATATGCAAATCATAAAGATGATACATCACATAAACAAACTGAGAGATAAAAACCACATAGTCATATCAATTGATGCAGAAAAAGCACTTGACAAAATCCAACACCCTTGCTTGATAAAAACTCTTAGCAAGGTGGGAATAGAAGGATCATACCTCAACATAATAAAAGCCATATATGACAAACCCACAGCCAACATCATACTCAATGGGCAAAAACTAAAACCATTTCCCCTTAGAACAGGAACAAGACAATAATACACACTCTCACCACTCATGTTCGACATAGTACTGGAAGTATAAGCCATTGCGATTAGACAAGAAGAATAAATAAAAAGCATCCAAATTGGAAAAGAAGAAGTAAAACTGTCCTCATTTGCAGATGACATGATATTGTACATAAAAAAACCCTAAAGACTCCATCAAAAAACTATTAGACTTAATAAATGAATTCGTCAATGTAGCAGGATACAAAATCAATGCCAAGAAATCTATGGCATTTCTATAATCGAATAGTGAACTTACAAAAAGAGAAATTAAAAATGCAATCCCGCATTAACTGGTTTGGCTCAGAGGATAGAGCATCGGCCTGCGGACTGAAAGGTCCCAGGTTCCATTCCAGTCAAGGGCATGTACCTTGGTTGCGGGCACGTCCCCAGTGCAGGAAGCCACTGATCAATGTTTCTTTCTCATCAATGTTTCTAGCTCTCTATCCCTCTCCCTTCCTCCCTGTGAAAAATCAATAAAAAATATAAAAAATAAATAAATAAAAAAGCAATCCCATTTACCATCACACAAAAAAAATTAAGATACCTAGGAATAAACTTAACTAAAGAGCCTCTACTCAGAAAACCACAGGACATTGAAAAAAGAGATAGAGGAAGACATAAATAGATGGAAGAACATACCATGTTCATGGATTGGTAGAGTCAATATCATTAAAATGTCCATATTACCCAAAGCAAAATATAAATTCAACGCACTTTCCATTTAAATACCAAGAGCATATTTCACAGACCTAGAACAAACTCTCCAAAAATTTATCTGGATTTTAAAAAGACCCTGAATATCTGCAGCAAATCTGAGAAAGAACAACAAAGTAGGTGGGATCTCAATACCAGATATCAAGCTGAATTAAAGGTACTGTTCTCAAAACTGCTTGGTACTGGCACAAGAATAGACAAATAGATCAATGGAATAGAATAGAGAGCCCAGAAATCAACCTGAACCAATATACTCAATATTTGACAAAGGAGGCAGGAACATACAATGGAGCCAAGACAGTCTCTTCAATACATGGTGTTGGGAAAATTGGACAGATACATACAAAACAATGAAACTAGACCACCAACTTACACCACACACAAAAATAAACTCAAAATGGATAAAGAATTTAAATGTAGTAAGATGGGAAAACATAAAAATACTAGAGGAATGTAAAGCAACAAAATCTCAGATATATGCCAAAGTAATTTCTTCACTGATACAGTTACTAGGGCATTGGAAACTAAAGAGAAAATAAACAAATGGGACTACATAAAAATAAAAAGGTTCTGCACAGCAAAAGAAACCATCAACAAAACAACAAGAAAGCTCACTGCATTGAGAACATATTTACCAATGTTATCACAGATGGGGTTTAATCTCCATTAATTTAATTTAATCTTCCTTAATTTATAGGAATTTATACAACTTAACAAAAGGAAGATAATCCAATAAAAAAAACGGGCAAAGGACCTAATAGACACTTTTCAAAAGAGGACATTAAGAAAGCCAACAGACATATGAAAACATGCTCAAAGTCACTAATCATCTGAGAGATGCAAATCAAAATGACAATGAGGTACCATCTCACACCTGTAAGAATGGCTATCATCAACAAATTAACAAATAACAAGTGCTGGAGAGGATGCAGAGAAAAAGAAACCCTCGTGCACTGCTGGTGGGAATGCAGACTGGTGCAGCCACTGTGGAGAACAGTATGGAATTTCCTCAAAAAGTTAAAAACAGAACTCCCTGTAAAATATGTCGTTGGTATTTTAATGGGGATTGCGTTGAATTTATAGATTGCTTTGGGTAGTATTGACATTTTAATGATAGTGATTCTACCAATCCATGAACATGGTATGTTCTTCCATCTGTTTATGTCTTCCTCTATCTCTTTTTTCAACGTCCTGAAGTTTTCTGAGTAGAGGTCTTTTACCTCTTTAGTTAAATTTATTCCTAGGTATCTTAGTTATTTTGGTGCGATGGTAAATGGGATTGTTTTTTTAGTCTCTCTTTCTGTACATTCATTATTGGTGTACAAAAATGCCATAGATTTCTTGGCATTAATTTTGTATCCTGCTACATTGCCGAATTCATTTATTAAGTCTAATAATTTTTT
>PVJC01028243.1:0-22679 GCA_004026665.1 Murina feae
AAAGTCTGGGGATCTGTTGCACAACAATGTGTACATGATTGACATTGTACTGTACACTTGAATGTTTGGGGAAGGGGGGATTTTGTTTCATTTTTTGCCACAATAAAGAGTCAAAATAAGGGGGGCGAAAGAACAAAATGAGAGGATTACTGAAGGAGGACATTCATCTGGAAATCAGAAGCAGTCAATTTTAAAAATTAAATTTTGCATTTTTTTTAATCCTTACCCAAAGATACACTTACTGATTTTGGAGAAAGGGAGAGAAAGAGAAACATTGATTGGTTGCCTCTCACATATGCCCCAATTGGGGACTGAACCCACAACCCAGGCATGTGCCATGATGGGGAATCAAACCCGCGAACTTTCAGTGTGTGGGATGATGCTCCAACCAACTGAACCACACCAGCCAGGGCTAAAGTTCAAGTTTTGTGTTAATAAAAGTACATAACCAAAAGAGGATCCAAGAGTATATGACACCTGGTAAATTTTTTTAAATGTTAACTATTACAACTTACTGTTCAGAAGTTGCACTTTGAGTTAATATTGAAGCTAAAGAATGTCAGCATTGGAGAGAACCAAGATGGCAGCATGAGATATATACCTAAATGTGCAGCCTCCCACATCTATATTATAAAAATACAACTATAAAGATAAAAAGCCATCCTCCAGAACCGAGGGAGGAGAAGCTTTACAACTAGAAGGCAAGAGAAGGAGTGCATTGAGACTGAGTAGAAGTTCCCGGCACCAAAACTGAGAGGTACGGATGGGCGCAAAACACAGGCAGCGCGGGCGAAAGGGCGCAGCGGCAGCTCCTGGATCCGTGGCTTGGAAAGAGGTTATAAACTCCAGGGTCGCACTGAATGCAATGTGGGCTGTCGGGCAACGGGGCGGAAGACAAGTGGCTTCTAGCAGAGCTGTTCGCATCGATCACTGACGCAGAGACTTGGGTACTCAGGGGCGCGCAGACGCCAGGGCATGGAATTGGGAGAAGTCCCGGAGTCAGAGGAGGGGCAGCCATCGCGGGTTGCTCCGCCCTGGTGATCCTGAGACTCTGCCCCACCCAACTTACAACCCCGCCCAAGCTGTGCACCTGCCTGCCTGCAGCATAACCTAAGGGTCTGCGGCTGGGACACAACTCCAAAAGTTCTAAACCCCAAACAACAAGGAGAAAGGCCTGTAGGTCATTTCCTCCCAGTGATACCTCCCAGTGATAACTACAAGACTGTGCACCCAGTCTTCAAAGGCGTACAAGAGTGGCCACCCAGGTGATTGGGTAGGCTGAATCACTGGGCCCTATAGGACATCCAGCACAGAAAGCCACTATTATCAACGCAGGGAAGCAGCTAAAATGCAGAGACAAAGAAACAGATCACAAATGACAGAAATGGAGGAAAGCAAACTACTGGATATAGAGTTCAGAACTAGGGTTTTAAGGTTTTTCAAGATTTTCTAGAATCCACTGATAAACCTCTGCATTAGTAATATTATACAGAGATCCAACAGCAGACTAGAAGTTTGCAATAGTCATGTCAAAGATTTGAAACATGAAAAAGCAAAAAGCACCCAACTGGAAGAGAAAAAAGAATCCAGAAGTGTGAAGATAGTGTAAGGAGCATCTGGGACAACTTTAAGCATACCAACATTAGAATTACAGGGGTACCAGAAGAAGAGAGAAAGCAAGAGATTGAAAATCTATTTGAAAAAATAATGACAGAAAACTTCCCCTACCTGGTGAAAGAAATAGACTTACAAGTCCAGGAAGCGCAGAGAACCCCAAACAAAAGGAATCCAAGGGGGACCACACCAAGACACACATCATAATTAAAATGCCAAGGGCAAAAGACAGAGAATATTGAAAGCAGCAAGAGAAAAACAATTAGTTACTTACAAGGGAGTACCCATATGACTGTCAGCTGATTTCTCAAAAGAAACCATGCAGGCCAGAAGGGAGTGGCAAGAAATAGTCAAAGTGATGAATAGCAAGAACCTACAACCAAGATTACTCTACCCAGCAAGGCTATCATGTAAAATTGATGGTCAGATAAAGAGCTTCACAGACAAGAAAAAGCTAAAGGAGTACATCACTACCAAACCAGGAGTATTTGAAATGCTGAAGGGCATTCTTTAAGGAGAGGAAGAAGAAAAAAAAGGTAAAAATAAAAACATGAACAACAAAGTGACAACAAATACATATCTAGCAACAAGTGAATATAACAAGTCAATAGAAATATCTGATGAACAGAATAAACTGGTGAATAGAATATAAATAAGGGCATAAAAAGGGAATGGTCTGAGAATTCTCAGGGGGAAGGGAGCAGGAAGGGTATGGGGAGAGACTGGACAAATATCTTACATCTATGGATAAAGACAGTGTTGGGGGTAAGGGCACGGGGTGGTGGGGGGACCAGGTGGAGGGGAGCTATGGGGGTTTAAAAAAAAGGAACATCTGTAATAATCTGAACAATAAAGATTTAATTTAAAAAAAGAATGTCAGCATTTATTGCTGTGCATGATACTATTTCCACAAATTACTCTTTTTAGTAATAGTATGTAGTGGGTAAAATCTGAAGACACGCAGATTTAGCTACTCACAAGCTATGTGACCTGGGGCAAGCTGTTTCTCTGCCTCTTTTTCTTCATCTGTAAAATGTAGATAATGACAGCATCTATCTCAATTTATTTTGTGAAGTGTAATTCATTATAGCTATAAGTGCTTCAAATAGTGTCTGACATAGTAATCACTCAATAAACCATAGCTATTTTGGTCACATCAAACTATCAATCAATATTTATATAATAATAACAATGTGCCATATGTTTTCACTCAAAGATATAAGCAATCTTGGTCTCTCAATTTTATTGACTGGATTTTCTCCTTTTAACACCCGTTCCATAACATAGAGAGCCCATATGATATGGATGGTAGAAAAGATAGTGCTTGCCTAAAAGATGCCAGTAACTATGAAAAATTCAACAGCTGTTATTATGCTTAATGGTGAAATATGGAACACTGTCTCCTAAGATCAGAAACAAGGCAAAGATGTTTGTTTTCATCATATCTATTCATCACTGTAAAGCAATGAGGCAAGAAAAATAAAAGATAAAGTTCAGAATTTTTTATTATTATTGACAGGATTATACACACAGAAAATCTAAAATAAGCCATAAATATTTGAATAAATAATTAAATTTATAAATGTCACAGAATACAAGATCAATGTACAAAAAGAAATTGCAATTCTATGTGCTAGCTTGAAAAATCAAAAAAGAAAAGAAATAAAAATATTTACAAAGCAAAACATACTACATACCTAGAAATAAATTAATGTATTCAATACCTCTTCAATTAAAACTATAAAACACAGTTAAAAGAATTTAAAGATGACCCACATAAATGGACAATTATTATTACATTTATCATTTGGATGACTTATTATAAAGCTGTCAATTTCATTCAGGTTATTTCATAAAATCATTCAGGTTATTCTATAAAATCAATTCAATTCCAAGCATGGTCCCAGTTATATTTATAAAATTGATAAGGAGATTCTAAAGTTAATATAGAAATAAATGATGACTAGAGAAGGCAAGTGTAGACTCTCCTCCGGCTTCTGGATGAGTGTAGGAGCCAGTCTAAACAAATTGGAGTTTTACATTCCATTGGATAACAGTGGGCAAGTGAGCCAATAAGTTTCAATTATAGTAATCATATTGAAATTGTCCCAAATGACCATCACTCTCTTCTCCCTGAGAATCCAACCTGGAAAGAAAGCAGCTTGAATCTTCTAGGGCCCACTATGAAGAGAGATAGCCTGCCAAGAAAAATAGCAAATACAGGAAGATATACAGCAAAATACTGAAACAGAATTCATCCAGATAATTTTTTTAGCCCCAGGATCTAGCCATGCCTGAAACCAGTTATACACAAGGACTTTCCAGTAATCAAACCAATAGATTCCCTTTATAGCTAACAAATATGAAAAGAGTAAAGACACAAGCCAGAGACTATGCAATATATGTATATATAATATACATATTATAACATATATATAATATATGGCATGTACACTAGTATGTATGTAACTATAGAGACAGACACACATACAATAAAGGACGAGTAACCAGAACAAAAACCTTCAAATAAAATTTTTAAAAATGGGTAAATGCTTCAACAGATGCCCTCATTAAAGATATCTAAAGAGCCAACAAGCACATAAAAAAGTATTCAATAGCATTACTTGTCAATTAAATACGAATTACAACCAAAACAAAAACAAAAACCAGCACCCGTTTATGATAAAAATCCTCAGCAAAGTGGCAACAGAGGAACCATACTTCAAAATAGTAAAGGCCATATATGAAAAACCTACAGCCATCATACCCAGGGGGCAAAATCTAAAAGCATTTCCCTTAAGATCAGGAACAAGACAGGGATGTCTGCTTCTACCACCCTTATTCAACATAGTATTGGAAGTCCTAGACACAACGATCAGACAAGACATCCAAATTGGAAAGGAGGAAATAAAACTGTCGTTATTCGCAGATGACATGATAGTGTACATAGAAAACCTTAAAGATTCCACCAAAAAACTGCTAGATCTAATAAATGAATGCAGCAAAGTAGCAGGATACAAAATTAATATTCAGAAATTGGTAGCAGTTTTATTTTATTTTAATCTTCATTCAATGATTTCTTAATTTTAGAGAGAGAGGAATGGGAGAAAGGGAAGTGTTGATGTGAGAGAAATATCGATCAATTGCCTACCATAGGTGCCCGAAAGGGGGATCAAACCCACACCAGGCATGTGCCCTGACCAGGAATCAAACACATACCTTTTGGTTTATGGGACGATACTCCAACCAACTGAGCCACCTGGACAGGGTTCAGCAGCCTTTTTATACAGTAACTAGAGGACCAATGCACAAAAATTCATGCAAGAGTAGGCATTCCTACCCCCAGCTACCAGCACTGGCTTCCCTCCAGCATCCGGGACCCGGATGGCTTCCCTCTAACTGCCAGGAGGCACCCGGGACACAGGCTTCGCTCCAGCCCCGGCAAGGTCAAGGACCCTTTTATTATTATAGGTAGTGAACTATCAGAATGAGAAACTAAGAAAACAATCCCATTTAATATTGCAACAAAAAACATAAGGTACTCAAAAATAAACTTAACCAAGGAGAAAAAAAAAACACCTGTACATGGACTAGTAGAATTAACATCATTAAAATGTCCATACTACCAAAGCAATCTATAGATTCAATGCAATTCCTATTAAAATACCAATGCATATTCACAGACCTAGAACAAATATTTCAAAAATTTACATGGAACCAAAAAAGGCCCCAAATAGCATCTGCATTCTTAAGAAAGAACAAAGCTGGAGGGATCACAACACCAGATATTATACTACAAGGCCACTGTCATCAAAACAGCCTGGTACTGGCACAAGAACAGGCATAGAGACCAATGGAACAGACAGAGCCCAGAAATCAACCCACATCTCAATGGTTAATTGATATTTGACAAGGGAGGCAAGAACACACAATGGAGTAAAGACAGTCTCTTCCATAAATAGTGCTGGGAAATTTGGACAGGTATATGCAAAAAAAATAAAAATGAAACTAGGCTACCAACTTACACCATAACAAGAATAAATTCAAAGTGGATAGAAAACTTAAAAGTCACAAAACCATAAAAATTCTCTAAGAACATAGGCAGTAAAATCTCAGACATCTCATATAGTAGTATTTTCACCTATACATCTCCTAGGACACAAGAAACAAAGGAAAATATAAACAAATGGGACTACATCAAACTAAAAAGCTTCAGCACAGCAAAAGAAACTATCAACAAAACAAAAAGGGAACCCACTGTATGGTAGAACATATTTGCCAATAATACATCTAATAAAGGGTTAATTTCCAATATCTATAAAGACCTTATATAACTCAACACCAAGAAGACAAACAATCTGATTAAAAAATGGGCAAAGAACCTGAATGGACACTTCTCCAGAGGACATACAGATGACTAATAGACATATGAAAAAATGTTCATTGTCCCTAATCCTCAGAGAGGAGCAAATTAAAACTACAATGAGGTATTACCTCATACCTGCCAGAATGACTGCCATCAATAAGTCAACAAACAACTAGTTCTGGTGAGGACATGGAGAAAAGGAAAACCTGGTACACTGCTGGTGGGAATGCAGACTGGTACAGCCACTGTAGGAAACAGTATAGTGTTTCCTCAAAAAATTAAAAATAGATGTGCCTTCTGACCCAGTGATCCCACTTCTGGGAATATATCCTAAGAATCTCAAAACACCAATCAGAAAAGATATATGCACCCCTATGTTCATAGCAGTGTTATTTACAATAGCCAAGGTCTGGAAAGTGCCCATCAGGGGTGGATAAAAAAAGCTGTGGTATCCCTGACCCGTTTGGCTCAGTTGGTTGGATATCAACTCATGCACCCAAAGGGTTGCCAGATCGATTCTTGGTCAGGACACATGCCCAGGTTGTGGGCACCATTATTGATGGCGAAAGGGCGGGGAGGGGAGAAGCATGTGCAGGAGGCAGTTGATCAGTTGATCGATGTTTCTCTCTCACATTGATGTTTCTTTCTTTTTCCCTCTCCCTTCCTCTCTCTACAAATCAACTTTTAAAAATCTTTTTTTAAAAAGCTGTTACATTTATACAATGGAATACTATGTAGCTGTGAAAAAGAGAAACTCTTACTTTTTGCAATAGCATGGATGGACCTGGAGATTATTATGCTAAGTGAAATAAGCCAGACAGAGAAAGACAAATACCATATGATCTCACTTATAAGTGGAATCTAATGAACAAAATAAACCGACGAACAAAATAAAACCAGAGGCATGGATACATGGAACAAACTGACAGCTGTCAGAGAGAACAGGTAGGGGGGACTGGATGAAAGAACATATATGCATAACCCATGAACACAGACAACAGTGTGGTGATGGTCAGAGGGAAGGGGGTGGGGGCTGAATGGAAGTGGGTAAATGGAGCCAGTGGGGGAAATGGAGGACATCTGTAATACTGTCAACAATTTTAAAAAGAAAGAAAAAAGGTATTAGCACATCTTTCACTCAATGGCTAAAATTAGAAAGTGCTGGCCAGATATTTGGAACAATTGGAATTTTCATGCATTGATTTTGCAATTATAAGTGGAATAAACATATTTGAAAAGGCAGAATACCTACCAAACTAAACATGAAGTCTACCCTTTGATTTATTAATCTTATTTTCGCGTACAAAGCATTTACCAAGAGAAATAAGGGTAAGTCTGCCAAAAGAACAATTAAAAGGCAAAGAGACATTTTGTTGAGAAAAGCCAAACACATAACTGTACATATTGTATTTTAACACATATATAAAGATCAAGAACAAGCAATCTTAATAAATTGTTATAAAAGTCAAAATTGTGGTTGCTCTTCTTGTTTTGAGATCACAATGAACTTACACAGATGTACCTTCCCCTTTGGGCAGAGTGACATAATGGGACTGGCTTATAGAGATAACAGTGCTGCTCCAAACTGCAGCCAACTCTGTATAATCAGTTGATGTGCCAGAGGGACTGTAATAAGTCAGCAAAATGATAATGCTAAAACTTGCCAAAAAATCTAAGAGGCTGTATACGGCCATGATAGAGAAACTTACAGAGATGGAACTATTGCTTGTAAGGTAA
Source organism: Murina feae (assembly GCA_004026665.1). Lineage (NCBI taxonomy): Eukaryota > Metazoa > Chordata > Mammalia > Chiroptera > Vespertilionidae > Murina > Murina feae. Next base: position 7,718 of record PVJC01028243.1, read on the forward strand.
CTGAAGCACTTACTATTCCACTTGAGCCAATATTGATTGGTAAGACCAATAATTAGGAAAATGACTGGAAACTAGAGTCCACAGGCACCTATGCATCTGTCTCCCTGTCTCACGGTCCCACTAAACTAAAAATAAGGGATTCTATCCTCGGCCTTCTAATTCACAAACAAACTATTTTAGACAACTCTAACCTGGAACTGCATAGGAAAGTGATTCTGGGAAATGAAGTCCCAGCCATGCCCACATTAACACAAAGAAGCCAGCTCAATCAGCTTTACTTCTAGCTTTCTTGTCACGAGATCTTTTTACTCTGAAAACATTGGGTCCGATCTCCAGCCATTAGCAAGGACAAAGAACAAAATACAAAAACTACAGATCATATGAAACACTTCTTGCAAGACCTTCACACTTATTAATTTCTGCTGAAATTACTTATTAGACAGAAGAAAACTTTGAGTAGTAAAAACTGATAAATTCAAAAACAGTAGTGTCTTAGTTAAAGGGAGGGAAATATTGAATAGGCAATTTCCAGTATCTGTTGTACTAGATCAAAATGAAATTACCAATTATAAAAGAAAATTATAAAAGAAATTACAAATACAAAGTCCATACCATAATCACTGCACACTTAGAGAGCAATGAGAGTTTATCAGAAACTAATCTTTAAAAAAAGGACCACTCCTGTCTGCATGTGAAAAAATACACTTCAAGACTTAGTAATGGAAATAACATTTACATCTGAACCAAAATAAAAGCACCTCAGAATAAAACATATTAGAGCTAAAAGGTATTAGAGGGAAATTTATCACCCTAAATATTCATATCAGAAAATTAAAACCAGAATCCTGGCCAGGTAGCTCAGCTGGTCAGAACATTGTCCTGATACCTCAAGATTGTGGATTCAATCTCCAGTCAGGGTACCTACAAGAATCAACTAATGGATACATAAATAAATAGAACAAATTGATCTTTTTTTCTCTCTCTCTCTCAAATCAATATTTCTCTGTTCCTTCTTCTCTCTAAAATCAATACATAAATTTAAAAAAAATTTTTAATGAAGTAACTAAAAACCAGAAATCAGTGAGCCAACATTCCACTTTAAGGGTAAGACAATGATCTTTGCTTCTGGTATGAATTTTCTTATAGACTTATTTCTTATGAATTTTGACCAATAAAGTGTGATTTTCATGAAGGCATTACCACATGATTTCAAAGGGTTTCATTCAGTTGTAAATTTTCATTTCTTCATAAAGATGAGTGACAATTTCCTTTCTTAGTCAGAGGATGTCTCCACAGTGTGAGATCTCACATGTTGCCTAAGATTTGAAAAGCTCTGCAGACATTCCCACATTGCTTACATCTATATGTTTTCTCTAGTGTGAGTTTTTACATGTCTTCGAAAGTAGGCAGGGCAAACAAAGGCTTTCCCACATTCCTTACATTCATATGGTTTTTCTCCAGTGTGGCTTCTTACATGTCTTCGAAAGGATGAGGGACAGCTGAAGGTTTTCCCACATTCCAGACACTCAAATGGTTTCTCACCAGTGTGCATTCTGGCATGTACAGTTAGGTATGAAGAATGGCGAAAGGCTTTCCCACATTCCTTACATTCATAGGGTTTCTCCCCAGTGTGCGTTCTCATATGAATCCTAAGAGCTGAAGGATAAATAAAGGCTTTTCCACATTTCTTACATTCATATGGTTTCTCTCCAGTGTGAGTTCTTACATGTACTGTAAGGTGGGAGGAACTAATAAAGGCTTTCCCACATTCCTTACATTCATAAGGCTTCTCTCCACTGTGAGTTCTCAAGTGTTCAGTGAGGGATGAGGAACGACTAAAGACCTTCCCACATTCCTTACATTCATATTGTATCTTTCCAATGTGATCTCTCACGTGTGCTCTAAAGGATGAGGGACAACTAAAGGCTTTTCCACATTCCTTACATTCATAAGGTTTCTCTCTACTTTGATTTTTCACATGGGTATTCAGGGACGTTAGAAGATAGAAGGCTTTTCCACATTCCAGACACTCATAGGGTTTCTCTCCTGTATGTTTTCTCATGTGGATACTTAAGGAGGAAGGACAATTGTAGGCCTTCCCACATTCCTTACATTTATAGGGTTTCTCTCCTGTATGTGTCCTGACATGGACAGTGAGTTTTGAGGACTCACTGAAGGCCTTTCCACACTCTTTACATTCGTAAGGCTTCTCTCCAGTATGAATTCTTATATGTATTATAAGGTGAGAGGAAGAACTAAAGGCCTTCCCACATTCCTTACACTCATAAGGCTTATCTCCACTATGGATTCTTTTGTGTTTGGAGAGTGAGGAGGAGCAACTAAAGGCCTTCCCACATTCCTTACATTCATAAGGCTTATCTCCACTATGGATTCTTCTGTGTTCTGTGAGGGATGAAGAACAGCTAAAGTTTTTTCCACATTCCTCACATTCATAGTTTGTCTTTCCAGTGTGAATCTTCATATGTGCCCTAAAGAATGAAGAACAGCCGAAGGGTTTGGTACACGCCTTACATTCATAGGGTTTCCCTTCTGTGGGAGTTTTCATATGCTTCTTGAAACAAGCGAGAAAACGGAAAGCTTTCCCACATTCCTTACACTGATAGGGTTTGCTTCCAGTGTGAGAGCCGATGTGATTCTTAAGGGATAAATGATCCGTGAAGACCTTTTTACATTCATGGCATTCATAGGATCTTATCTCAGTAGTTCTTTTGGGCAAATTAAGATTTGAAATTTGGCTGAAGGTTTGTCCACATTGATTTTCTTCGTTATGTTCATAGATGTCCACCACATTACTTCTTTTAAAAATAAAAAGCACATTATTAGTAAAGAATACATTTTTACCATTTTCAATAACTATATATGTTTTTTGCCCTGTCAAGTTATAAGCTGAAAGTTCTCACAAAGGGCTCTATAATAGCCAATATTTATCACTGAATTTTTGACTAATCAGATTTTTCTCCTAATTGCTTACAACTGTCAAACACTGAAGATCTGTCTCATTTGTGCGCGGGGGGGACATCTTGTGAAAATTCTTTATGAAATCACAATTTTTGACCAAGTTCTATGTACATGTTTTTTAAATTTCATGACATTTTAAGATTCCCTTCTGAGATACCACTTTCTTTTATATGAACGGCACTCACCTCAAATGTTTCTTGGGGTTTTTGTTCTTATAATCAATGCAATAGTTTTTGTATAAAATGGATGACCAGGAATCATCCTTTTTGAATCTTTCTATTCTCTGTTGATTGGATGCTTTTTCTCCATAAATCTGCAAAGTGACTGACCCATTACTTTTAAGCTGAGTCTCCAAACCTGAAACAAAAGGTAAAAGTACCTATGAGCAAAGGGTGTTTGGCACTATGGCTATTTCAAGACTTTGGTTCTACAGCTGTTTCAAGATTTTCGTAATATGCACAAGGGTCAATATGGTAAGCAACTGACTAAGAAATAACTCTATGAATATTGAGACTAATGGTAACATGAATAGAGTATTATTAGTAGAATAAAACAAAAAGGAACTGGATAAAATGTACATGACCAAATACTAACTTACGAAGAGGAAAGTCTTTTCCAAAAACAAAGAAAGTGTGAGAGGATTAATAAAATGTCATAACAGTAATCAATGGTATCTGTGGAAAATCTGCCTCTCAGACAAAAGTTGCATTTTGCTTTTATTTTATGTTTCCAAATGTAATATCCCCCAACCAGGACAATTTCTCACAAGAATTCTTGCTTTCCTGGCGCTCCCCATGGATAGTCCCTCTCTTTGTTATCTCCAGGTCCTCCTCTTGTTTCCACTGGAAGATCAGACAGGGTGTATGTAGTGGATACCCTATTAATGCAGAAAGGCATATCACATGAAAGAAAACAATGAGGAACCATAAACATTTCCATGAGACAAGGCAAAACTTTGGTCTTCTGATACTATAAAGATGGGGCAAGTGTGAATTTAATTGCAACAAAATGTTTGTTCAAAAAATTTTTTAAGGTGAGGAGGAGTTGTAACATAGCCTCTGATGTCTAGAACTGATCTAACTTTTATATCTAATCCTCAGTATTACTAGAAGTTGGTCTGATACTTACAGCCAGGACATTTTGTTTTCCTGCTGAACACAAATAATCTCACAGAATACCAATCTTAGACAAGGTTACTCTGATACCATTGTAAAATGAAATAAGGCCATTTCAAAATTTAGTCTAAGGACAGGCAAAAAAAAAAGTCACTATGCCACCCACAAAATACCCAGTAACAGAACAGTGTCCACCCACCCAAAATCCATATCCAGCCCTGGCTGGTTTGGCTCAGCAGTTGGAGCATCGGCCCATGCAACCAAGGATCAGGGGTTCAATTCCTGGTCAAGAACATGTACCTAGGTTTCAGGTTCACTCCCCATCCCATATGGGAGGCAACCAGTCAATGTGTCTCTCTTACATATTTTCTCTCTCTCTCTCTCTCTCTTTCTCTCTCTTTATATATATATATATATATATATATATATATATATATATATAATATATTTATATATATATATGTTATATATTTATATATGTGTAAATATATATATTTATATATATATATATATCTTCCCCCCTTCCTTCTGTCCTTCCAGTCTCTCTGAAAAAAAAAAAATCCTCATGTGAAAATTAACCCCCCCCCCAAATTATTTTAATCCATGTGTAAAATATACTAGTGAAACAGAATAGAGTTCAGAAATAGGCCCATAAATATAGTCAACTGATTTTTTTAAAAAGGAGCAAAGGCAAACAATGGAGAAAAAAAATAGTTTTTTAACAAAGACTAGAACTAGACATTAACATCCAAAAAATAAATCTTCATAAATCTTACACTCTTCATAAAAATTGATTAAATTTAAAATGTAAAACTATAAAACTCTTAAAAGATAAAAGGATAAAAATGTAGATGACCTAGGGCTTGGCAATGACTTGCTAGATACAACACCAAAAGCATCATCTACAAAAGGAAGAATTGATAAGTTGGATTTCATTAAAATTAAAATTGTTTACTCTGCAAAAGACAAGCCACAGTCCATCTGGTGTGATTCAGTGGTTGAGTGTCAACCCGTGAAACAGGAGGTCATGGTTCAATTCCTGGTCAGGGCACATGCCCAGTTGCAGACTTGCTCAATGATTAGCTCTCATCAATGCTGTTTCTCTCTCTCTCTCCCTCTGCCTTCCTCTCTCTAAACTCAATAAAAACATTAAAGAAAAAAAAGGCCACAGATTGGGAGAAAATACTTGCAAAAGATATCTTAAAATACACAAAGAAATCTTAAAACTTAAAATTAAAAAATAAACAACCCAATTTAAAAATGGGCCAAAGACCTTTACACCTCACCAAAAAAGATATACATACAGATGGTAAATAAGCATATGAAAATATGCTCCACATCATACATCATCAAAAAAATGCAAATTAAAGCAATGAGATACCTCCTTATCTTGTTTTGCTCAGTGGATAGAGTGTTGGCCTGCAGACTGAAGGGTCCTGGGTTTGATTCCGGTCAAGGGCACATGCCCAGGTGTGGGTTCAGTCTCCAATAGGGGGCGTGCAGGAGGCAGCGGATCAATGATTCTCTCTCATCATTGATGTTTCTATTTCTCTCTCTCCCTCTCCCTTCCTCTCTAAAATCAATAAATATATATATATACTAGAGGCCTGATGCACAAAAATTTGTGCACTCGGGGGGTTGGGGGGGTCCCTCAGCCTGGCCTGTACCCTCTCAGTCTGGGACCCCTCGGAGTATGTCCACCTGCTGGCTTAGGCCTGCTCCCCGGGCAATCAGGTCTAAGCTGGCAGTCAGACATCCCTCTGGCAGCCCGGGAGCCCTCGGGGCATGTCCACTTGCCAGCGGGGAGCAGGCCTAAGCTGCAGTCGGACATCCTTAGTGCTGCTGAGGAGGCAGGAGAGACTCCCACCACCACCGCTGTACTGGCAGCCATCAGCCTGGCTTGTAGCTAAGCAGAGCTCCCCTTGTGGGAGTGCAGTGACCACCAGGGGGCAGCTTCTGCATTGAGCATCTGCCCCCTGGTGGTCAGTGTGAGTCCTAGTGACTAGTCATTCCCAGTCATTTTGCTATTAGGGTCAATTTGCATATTATCCTTTTATTATATAGGATATATTTTTTAACACATTTTTTGCGGGAAACGAGTAAACTCGTCGTATCACTTTTTATACCAAAGCGCGAGAGACGAGTTAACTCGTTTTGTGCCACTAAGCGGTGGGGCGTGGGAAACTTGTAAACAAGGGCGCCAACACATATTTTGCAAAGTAAATAAATAGAGACCTCTTTTTAAACTAAAACACTGAAAGTTTCATAGAAAAATATCAAATAGATCGAAAGATATGAATATTTTACGGAAAGTCTAATTTTGGCAAGAAAATGTCAAAAAAAGCCCCGCGTTACGATGCGATTTGGCGGGAAAATGCCCGATTACAAAGTGTTAAAATATATTTTATTGATTTTTTACAGAGAGGAAGGGAGAGGGATAGGGAGTCAGAAGCATCGATGAGAGAGAAACATTGATTCAAGTGCCTCCTCCACACTCCCCACTGGGGATGTGCCCACAACCAAGGTACATGCCCTTGACCAGAATCAAACCCAGGACCCTTCAGTCCGCAGGCCAATGCTCTATCCACAGAGCCAAACCGGTCAGGGCAATAAAAATATATATTTTTAAAAATAGGTAAAAAAAGTAATTAGATACCACTATATACCTATGAGAATGGCCAAAATCTGGAACACTGACAACACCAAATGCTGGTTGGGTTGTGGAGCATCAGGAATTCTCATTCATTGCTGGTGGGAATGCAATATGGTGCAGCCACCTTGGAAGACAGATGGGAGGTTTTTTATAAAACTAAACATAACATTCCCATAGATCACACAATCCTGTTCTTTTGAATTTACCCAAATGAGTTAAAAACATGTGCAAACAAAACTTGCACACACATTTACAGAAGCTTTATTCCTAATTGGCAAAAGTTGGAAGCAGTAAAGATGCCCTTCTGTAGGTGAATGGATAAATAGATAGTGGTACATCAAGACAATGGAATATTGTATTCAGTGTAGTAAGGGACTATAGGGTTAAGCCTCAGATTGACCTGTGGCAGAGCCACAAACAAGTCCCCACTCCCTTCGCTGTGCTGGCACAGCACAATTCAGTGCTGAGAAGAAATGAACTGTCAAGACGTAAAAGAACTTTAAAAGCATGTTACTAACTGAAAAAAGCCAATGTGAAAAGGCTACATAAACATATACTGTATAATTCCAAATATATGACCTTCTCAAAAGAGAAAACTATGGACATAGTAAAAACATCCATTCTTGCCAGGGGTTAAAAGGGAAGGAGGGATGAATCGACAGGGCACAGAGGATTTAGGACAGTAAAACTACTTTGTATGATATTATGACAGTGGGTATGTCATTATATATTTATCCAAACCATAGAAGGTATAACACCAAGAGTGAAGCCTGATGTGAACTATGGACTCAGGTGATGAGGCCATGTCAATGCAGGTTCATCAACTTTAACAAATAACCCCCTCTTGTGGGAGATGTTGTGCATGTGTAAGGGTAAAGGGGTATATGGGAAATCTCTATACCGTCTGTTCAATTTTGCTGTGAACGTAAAACTGCTCTAACAATAAATAAATGTTCGGTTTGTTTGTTTTTTAATTCCTATGCGGAACCTCAGAATGCTTCCTTATTTGGAAGTAGGGCCATTGCAGATATAATCATGTTAAGCTGAAGTTATACTGAAGGAGAGTGGGCCCTAAATCCAATTACTAGTATCCTTATACAGAGGGAGGGACTGAGAGATAGAGAGAAGACGGAGGCAGAGATTAGAGCAATGTATCTGCAAGTCAAGAACACCAAGGATTTGTTTCTGGCTGCCACCAGAAGCCAGGAAGAGACAGGCAGGATTTTTTCCAAAGAGCTTTCAGAAGGAGCAAGGCCCTCTGACACTTTGAGTTTGGACCTCCAGATCTAGAAATGTGCGAGAATAAGTTCCTTTTGTTTTTAGTCATCCAGCTTGTAGTATTTTGTTACAAAAGGCCCAGTAAACTAATACAACCTGCTTGCACAGACCCCTCCCCAAATCATTCAACCAAAGTACAAATCCTATAATATGTACTTTCCAATAACCTCTTACTATGACACCCACAGCTCCCTACATCATGTGTTCTCCCTCGCTGCACTGAGTAATTAATTCAACTTGTTTAACGTCAGGTATATTGCCGGTGGTTTTTAGTAAAGGGCACTGATAGCAGCAAAATCTCAAAAGGTCCCAAACTATAAACCTCCCTGGGTCGTTAAGAGACCCCTCAAATCTATGCATATAGCATATATTTGTGTGTGTGTGTGTGTGTGTATATCTATATCTATATCTATCTATGGATAGATAGATAGATAGATAGATAGATAGATAGATAGATATAGATATAGATATAGATATAGATATAGATATAGATATAGATATAGATATAGATATATATTTACACTAGAGGCCCAGTGCACAAAATTCGTGCATGGGTAGGGTCCCTAGGCCTGGCCAGTGATCAGGGCCATCGGGGCCTTCGGGCTGCTGGCCAGGGCCTTCCTTTGTTCTGCACCACCCCCTGGTGGTTAGTACACTTTGCATATTAGCCATCTAATCTAATAAAAGAGTAATATGCAAATTAACCATCACTCTGAGACACCTAAGTCACACCCACCAGCCAATCAGAGTGGCTATATGCAAATTAACCCAGCCAAGATGGCAGCCAAAAGCCATGGAGCTACAGCAAACAGGAGGCTTCCGTTGCACCAGTGATGAAACTGCCTGCCTAGGTCGGCTGGGCCTCTGCTCAAGGCAACAGTGTTTCAATTATAGAAGCCATGGAGCTGAAGCAAACAGGAGGCTTCTTTACCTGCCTCGGCCTCCCTCTGCTCGAAGCAACAAAGTTTCAATTTTAGAAGATAAACTCCAGAAACCTGATTCCAGCCAGCCTCGCTGGGATGCTGGGTCAATGGGAGCTGTGAGCAGCCTGAAAATGGCCCTCAGCCCCTCACCCAGGCTGGCCACACTCCCATGGGGTGAGGGTCCCCATTGCGGGGTTTGGTAAGCCTGCAAACAGCCATCAGCCCCTCACCCAGGCTGGCAAGGCATGCCAGCAGATGGACATCCCCCGAGGGGTCCCAGACTGCGAGAGGGCACAGGCCAGGCTGAGGGACCCCCCCGAGTGCACAAATTTTTGTGCACTGGGCCCCTAGTATATATATAAAATTGATTTCAGAGAGGAAGGGAGAGGGAGAGAGATAGAAACATCAATGATGAGAATCATTGATTAGTTGCCTCCTGCACGCCCCTTACTGGGGATCAAGCAACCCAGGCATGTGCCTTTGACTGGAATCAAACCCAGGACCCTTTAGTCTGCAGGCTGACGCTCTATCCACTGAGCCAAACCAGTTAGCTATGCCCACACTTTCAACCACAATAAAAAGTCAGTTCAGCACACAGATGTTTATTTTCATGGTGAAGCCCTAGACTACAGGTTCCTTGGGGTCAGTGACCATGTCTGTCTTATTCACAAATGTATTCCAATTCTTCAGCCCAAATCCTAGCATAAGGAATAAGACTGAGTTATCAGATTTGTTTTCTAAACAACTAAATAAAGGAATGCTGCTGCTATTCTTACCTAGCGAGGCCAGATTCCAGAAGTTCTCCATCATCACCTCTCTGTACAGGCTCCTCTGAGCATGATCCAGCAAAGCCCACTCCTCCTGGCTGAAGTCCACAGCAACATCCTCAAAGACCACTGAGTCCTGAAACATCCCACATATTCTGATCAGAAAGGTATCAACTCTCCAAATGTGTTCAGGAGGATGGATGATGCTGACAATACAGGGGAAAGGAACTGAGGAATCCAGTCATGGAAGTTCTAAAGATTTTATGGTCTCCTAAAATCGACCCCTGGACTCAGCCATCAGATCTTTCTCCCCACACATCGGAATGAAACTTCTAAGACACTCAATTTATCTCTCCATGGTTCAATGGTAAACAATTCCAGTCTTATAATGATCCAGAACATCCATGGCATAGAGCAAAAATGAGATAACTGGCCTAAAAATTAAATACAGCAGGTCCTCGGATGGCTTCATTTTGTTGTGATGAGGAGATGCTGTGAGAACTTAGCTCATCTATATCAGTCTATGGTGAAACTGGTTTCCATATCTGCTGTTTTGCTTTAAGTCGCAGAACCTACCAACAATGTTAAGTGAGAAACAATTTTACCTGCTTCCTTCTCTCCCACTACAGCAATCAGCACATGAAACAAAGGGTCAAATCTGGATGAAGTTTCAATGAATAAAAATGCACTGAGAGGCCCTAGCTGGTTTGGCTCAGTGTATAGAGTGTCGGCCTGTGGACTCAAGGGTCCCAGGTTCGATTCCGGTCAAGGACACCTGCCCGGGTTGCAGGCTCAGTCCCCAATAGGGGGCATGCAGAAAGCAGCCAATCAATGATTCCCTCTCATTGATGTTTCTATCTTGCTCTTCTTCTCCCTTCCTCTCTGAAATCAATTAAAATATATTTTAAAAATTTTTAAAAATGCACTGAGAGAAAGGGAGCTTTCCTTATTTTTTCATAAACCTGAGAGGCCCAGAAGCCTGCAAAAAGCACAACTTTTCAACCCAGAGCTCCAGCTGGCCATATTTTCTTAGACTCTAGGCCAGGGCTAAATCTAGCCTACTACCTGGTTGCGTAAGTAAAGTTTTATTGGAACACAATCAAACATGTTTATATGATGGCAAGGGCTGCTATCACACTAGCAGTGGTTCTCAACCTTCTGGCCCTTTAAATACAGCTCCTCATGCTATGACCCAACCATAAAATTACTAGAAGCCTGGTGCACGAAATTTGTGCATGGGTTAGGTCCCTAGGCCCAGCCTGCGATCAGGGCCGATCGATCTGTGGGATGACTGGTGGGGTGATGGGGGGAGAGGAGAGGGGAGGGGGGAGGGGGGAGAGGGAGGGTCTCCGTTTGCACCCACCCGCTCGCCAGCCCACCCCACACCGCCACTGCTGCTGGTTGCCTCCCTCTGTGGGGCAACCGGCGGGGCAATCAGTAGGCCCCCACTTATACCCACCTTGGCTGGCCTGGGGCTTGTGGGCTAGGGGCAGCTCCTGCATTGAGCATCTGCCCCCTGGTGTTCAGTGCGCATCATAGCGACTGCTCATTTTGCCATTCGGTCAATTTGCATATTAAGGTTTTATTATATAGGATTGTTGTTGCTACTTCATAACTGCAATGTTGCTACTGTTATGAATCGTAAGGTAAATTATCTGATATGCAGGATGGTCTGAGGCGACCCCTGTGCAAGGGTCGTTCGACTTCCAAAGGGGACACGACCCACAGGTTGAGAATCACTGCACTACAGTGACAGAGTTGAGTTCCAACAGAAACTCAGGCCTTCAAAGCCTAACATACTATGTGGCCCAAAAACAAACAGGTTGCTGATCCCTGCTCTCAACAATCAGACCGATGAGCTGGTGAAATGGGAATATTCTTTTGGAGAATTATTAGCTCTTACTTACCTGTGTCATGTTTTTCTGTAACTCAGCAGCTCTTCTTTCTTTATCCATTCATGAAGAAAGGCAGACTATTGAGAAGTTACAGCTGAGGCAGGAGAAAAAAGACATCATAATTTAGATCTTCCCACAATTTGCACACTCATGAGCTTGGATGCTGCAGCCTTGTGAGAAAGTGGAGCAATCTTACCTCGAGCAGAGCTAGAAACTATGCTTTGGTTCTTGTTGGCCTTTTTTATAAAAAAAAAAAAAGGTTATAGTCTTTTGTAAGTAAGTCAACTGAACTCTAAAAGCTTAGCTAACACTGACATCAATTTGCCCATGACAATGAAAAGCATAAAAAGTTCTTTAACCTTAAGAATATATACTTTGTCTCAAATCCAAGAAAGCACTGACTAATATTCTAGACTTCTGGGTGCTCCGTTCCCAATATTCTTTACTTCTGCACCCCTCGGCAAGCTAACAGGCGTTACTGCTCAGCCCCTAATCGCTGGACCGTCCCCCCATGGGCCGCAGGATCACCGAAACCTGGTTTATGAGAGAATCAACTAACTAAATTCCACACACGGGAAGCAGAGAAAACTACCATGCTAAAATCCTCATGCTAAATGCTGCCTGTACAGAAGCAGCAGAAAAATAATACTTGGGTGAAGTTAGCAACGTGTGTCATCTCTGACAGTAGCATCTACAGCGCTGTTCCACACATTTCAAATAATGAAAACATACGTTTCTTCCACTGTGGTGGATCAAGTATGTATTCTAAAGCCAATAAAAACTGAATCTTTAACCACCTCAGTTTTTACTATATTAATATGATCCATGTGAGCAACCATGATGTGAGAATGACTTTGCAAAGAGATGCCCACAGCTTTGCAAAGAAATTATTTATATTTCATAGAAACTCTGCAAATCAGGTATTATTACAACTAATTTACAGTGAGAAATCTTAAAGTCAATTAACTACTCACTCAATGTTACCCAATTAGAAAGCTGCTCTCTCTGGGGGGGGTGTGCAGGTCTATTTATCTCAAGTCCAAATGTCCAAGAGTATACTTCTGAACGTCTATCTTACAACCTAGTTGTTAGCGAGGCCCTTATTCCCTAGCATTACCAGGGTCTGGCCTAGACCCCTGTTGGACACACTGTGCAGAGTAGACAAATGAAGTCGTCCATTCAAAGGTTTTATCTTTGAGCTCCTTCTAGTGACCTATGTCTTGAGCAAGGATGCTTCTCTTAAGGCCCCTACTACCTGCTCCTTCACTGCATACGTAGTTACGTAATGTTTCCCCTGGTCCTATGACTGCATGAGATGTAACACTGAACAAAAGAGAAAAATACCGAAGCACATGGACTTCATAAAGTCCATGGGGCGGGGCAGTAAATTAACAAAATATCTAGCAGTGGTAAGTGTCATATAAAATGCAGCACATTATAGGGATAAGGAGATGCACAATAATTATCTTTAGTGAGTCAGGACTACTCATATGGCAGGATAGAAACAGAAAATTAAAATAACTGTTTCATCTATAGCTGCTGTGGTATATATACTGTAGTATTTATATACTTATAAATACCATCAATTCTCAGAGGGAAAAAAATCAGTATCAATGGACTAACTACTGACTTATACGGTTGGGTAAAGAATAGCATAAAGGGTTAAAAAGAAAAGTGAAAACAAGGCATAATTAATGACACTTTAAAAAAAACTAATAAACAGAATCAGAAAAGGTAGCAATCTGTCCATTGAAAACTAATGAAGTCAACAAACCCATTGCAATTTTAAAAATAACAGAGCACAGATAAAGGAAGTTATGAATGAGTCATAGTGACAGATGTTACCAGGGAGACTATAACAAAAAAACTAAGGGAATAGATATGAAAACGTATAGTTATAAATAAATTTTGAGAGAGAAATACCATTTTCCAGCAATGATTTAAAATAAATACAGAACTTGATTATATCCAGTCATTAAAGAAAAAAAATCTCCAATTTAAAACATATCCATGTAAGAAACAAAAGTTACAAATTGTTTCACCAACAGGCTCACCAGAAAAGTAAAATATTCAAAATCTCTTTTTTGGGGTGGAGGGGGGAGAGGGGGACTATGTTCTCGGATATTCTAAGACCAGAAAAATACAACTGATAAAAAAAAAATTACCATACACATTAGTATAAGTAATAGCCTATATAATAAAAGGATAATATGCAAATTGACCCTAACAGCAGAGCAGAACGACTGGGAATAACTCATCACTGACACACACTGACCACCAGGGGGCAGACACTCAATGCAGGAACTGCCCCCTGGTAGTCAGTCTGCTCCAACAGGGGGAGCTCTGCTCAGCCACAAGCCAGGCTGATGGCTGCCAGGACAGCGGTGGTGGTGGTGGCAGCCTCTCCTGCCTCCCAAGCAGCACTAAGCATGTCCAACTGCAGCTTAGGCCTGCTCCCCGCTGGCAGGTGGACATCCCCCCAGGGCTCCTGGGCTGCCAGAGGGCACAGGCGGGGCTGAGGGACCCCTCCCCCCCAGTGCACAAATTTTTGTACACCGGGCCTCTAGTATTAATATAGTCAACACCTGAAAAATAAAGATACTAATCACAAACCAAGTTCGTTTCATCCTAAGAACAAAATGTGGTTGAAAATGGACTCATCAACTAACAGAATTCACCACATTAACAGAAAAAGATCGTACTAGTCCATAAACTAGCGATGGATCTATATTAATGCTCACTGGTGATAACAATTTAACGCACCAGAACCAGAAGGGGATACGTTTTACTAGGAAGAAAAAAAAAAAAATCCACAAATACCTCCGGAAAACATCCCCCTTTGCGGGTAGAATAATCCCCTCTGGGGTCAGAAACCACGGAGGATGCCAACTCCATGCTATTGCACACTGCACTGGGGGGAGGTCCTGGCAGAACAATGAGATAAAAAAAGAAATACCAGCCCTGACCGGTGTGGCTCAGTGGATAGAGCGTCGGCCTGCGGACTCAACAGTCCCCAGTGGTTCCGGTCAAGGGCATGCACCTTGGTTGCAGGCACATCCCCAGTTGAGGGTGTGCAGGAGGCAGCTGATCGATGTTTCTCTCTATCCCTCTCCCTTCCTCTCTGTAAAGAATCAATACAATATGTTTAAAAATAAATAAATACAAGGCACGTGGTGGTGGGGGAGGGTGGGAACCGACAGCCGATCACACTGCGTGTGAAATTCAGAAAACCTGCCCGGGACTGAACCGTGTAGCTCCTCGGGGCGGCGTTCGTGGGTTTAACCCTCAGCGCCCCGTTACGCACCTGAACGGACCGCGGCTGCGCTCGCTCCGGCGGCGCCCACATCCCAGG